>MUZH01004131.1:0-46431 GCA_003012965.1 Juglanconis oblonga | reverse complement strand
ATAAGGAAGCTTTTAATCGAGAAGGGTATAGTTAGTAAGGAATTAGAGGAAAAGTATAAAAATAGTAATATATCTAAACGGAGGCGGACGGGTTTATAATCGTATAGTATTTGCCGTAAGACTAGCTATAATATGCGAATATATCTAGAAGCTGGAGAAATAGATAGCGACGATTATTCCGAGTAGTTTAAATAAATTTTATATATTATTATGGAGTTCTGGTCAATTGAAGTGGTAGGTGGTGCGAAAAGTGACCGACTCGATGTTGTGACCGACTCGATGTATAACCACGTTAACAGAACTTCAAGGATATGGTTTTTGACCATATGGAGATCTTCGTTCAGAGCAACGTCCTCCTCCAAATACTACAGGAAACAAGCTTATTTGACCATAAAACTCGTTATACTAGCCAAGAAGCCGTAATCAGGTACAGGACCAATCAAATGTGCAATAAAAAGCTCAAGGACCTCTTCTTGTGGGAAAACAAAAAGTGGATTTTCTCTCCTTTGTTGCAGAAGGTGGATATATAGTTGCAGCAAAATCTCCAAGCGCCCGGAATCAGTCTTTTTCCAGCCCCTGTATCACTCTTGAGATGATCAAGATCCAGAAAGCTTCAATACTGATGAATTTAATAGTCATTAAGCTAAGGGATGGGCCGTCGTAACTTCGGTTCTTTTTGTGAAAACAAGACCCAACTTAGTTCATA
This sequence comes from Juglanconis oblonga, assembly GCA_003012965.1. NCBI lineage: Eukaryota > Fungi > Ascomycota > Sordariomycetes > Diaporthales > Juglanconidaceae > Juglanconis > Juglanconis oblonga. The sequence continues at coordinate 45,725 of MUZH01004131.1, read as the reverse complement.
TGAAGGCAATGTTGAACACCCAGACCTTGTAGAGATCCCAGCCTCCTTGCATATAGGTCGGACCTTATAATAAAGAACCATCGTATATACTGTTTTAGTCAATGTCTTGGGCTTATATGGTCACTTCTCGGATGGAATGCACACTGGAGGGTATTGCAATGTGATCACCGGTGTGGTTTAGACATGCGTTCATTCAAACCAATGTTAAGGTCGGTTTGCACATTGAGAATAACTGAAATAAGTGTATACGACGACGAGACAAGGCGATTTGTCTTAGCTGGATATATATCCTGGCTGCACACGAGTTCGTCCACAAGTCTGTCCATTTTTAACCTCTATCCTGTCTAATCACATGCAATGAACCTGTTCATCAGTCGTATCCGGAAAACATTTCCCCTTGCCTCCACAGGCGTTGTTCAGCTGGATGACACTATGATGGCACATCAACTGTCAAATATAAATGATCAGCAATGATCAAACCAGGGCATGTTCAACTCAAGCATGGGTAAAATCTCACGATGTTTGAGCATGACAGATTACAATTCAAGATACCTTCGTCTGTACCAGTACAAAAGTCTCCCAGAGTCCACGGGCCACTGCAAGCCTGAGGTTTAGGGTTCGCTTCTGCCCGAACAGTGAAGAAAAGAGCAATCAAAGCCAGGGTGGCGAAGAAATGCATTCTTTTTTTAGTCCAACAATAGTGCGTCTTCAATTGAATGGGTTTCCACAAAGTAAAACTAGGAAGGTCCACAGTTCTGTGACCGAAGCTCGTTTGAATGGAGCACGAATCCAGGGGACTCATGAAGGATTTTGTATCTTGAGTCCGTTGCATTCTGCCTTATACCAAGATTTTGTATATACCACTCCGTCACTGCTAAGATGGCTAATTTTGCTCTAAATGACCATATGCCCCGCTCGGAGCCTCCGGGAGACACTGGTCTTGTCTTTCACTATCTTGGCGTAAGAGTCTCTGCTTACTGTGAGACTCTCAAATCAAATCAAAAATTTCTTGTGATATGCCATTGTGGATCGTTATAATCTTCCGAGGTGGCGGCAGCAGTGGCAGTGTCGTTCACTATGTCCCTCTGAACACAAGTATTGACAACCTATTGCTAAAGCCGTGCTTGTGATATTACAGGACCTTGTGCTTCAGTAGTGCATTTAATGTTGTTGAGGAAGTGTATCTCAGTTCGTCTGAGCCTGCTCACATGATTAATATGACGTTGGTTGCTGACTATAGTGAGTGGTAAAACCGGAACGTCTATGCGATTGCGTAGGCCACTGAGCCGGGACCCTAGATACTACTCACCAGACTAGGTATAGCGATCGTTGAGCAAGACCTCGGGATCAACGATGAAAGAAATTGAAACGACCGAGACAAAGCTGAGCGGCTGAACGCATGAATCAGTCCGGAAGTTATGGTGAGTGGGCTAGGGGAATAGGAAGCCTGGTCATGAGCTCCAAGAAATTGTTGGAAAATGTGAGTACGAAATTGCACTGGCGACATCATTATGATACAGCAGCGGACTTACGGGGGAGGGTGAGTAGAGTGGTTCTTGGAGCCACTACCCGTACACTCGTATTATCCACTCAGTGTACCATCGTACTTCAAATAGTGCGAGTACAGTCCAAGTTTCTCACCAAGAGTGGCCTAATCCGGTTCCGGATCATAACAATCGGGCCCGAAATACCCGAATAGAGGAAGAGGCCGTTTCATGTGATGAGTAGGATCTTCTCCTGGACGTGGGACATGGTGATGTGACGGCCATCCTCTGTTGTAGCACGGTCCTCATCAGCCTGCCGTGTTTCGTAGGAACGCTGTCTTAAGGTTGGGGGTCTGCCGACTCTAGGATGAATCATGAATTAAAGGATTTCGCGTCGCTCTTATACCTCCTCGAGACACGAAGAATACGAGGCCGCTTGGCTCGTCATTGCTCCTTACTTACGAAGGCGGTGGCTGAGACACATTCGAGCAGAGAGCACATTGGTATGAACAAGTTTGAAAATGAAGACCTTCAACAGAGAAAAAGTGCTCGGGAGAGTAACTGAGGAGTGAAGAGAGGGCGAGAATTGTTTGTTCATAACTGGATGTGGAATGGGATCGCAATTCATAGTTCGACAGAAACATCAAGGATGCGAACAAGACAGAGATGGATTCGGGGACAAACGAAACTCCAAACTGAATGAGCCTGCACTCTATGGCGAGCCTGGTTGAACGACGACTGGAAGTTGTACTGGACAGGATCTGAGCCACAATTTCATTCTAGTAACCATTGGTGTCAATGCAACTGGCATCGTATGGCCTTGCGAACCAACCAAGTCATATGCCATACGCCGGATCCTCCAATATTGATATAGAAAACGATAGGTAGATTCTCAGAGACCTTCGATCTTGCTATAAGTCAGGCAATTACTATATATACCTAGGGACCCATGATGGCCTGCAAGGCACAGGGTTAATTAAACGAAGCATAATCGCTCAGCTAAGCTATGAATACCGGAGCCTATCTAGAATTTAAGCGAGTTCTGCATGTGCTTGAACTGAGCAGTCATCTTGTGCTTGCCAATCACCATGTCGATCATATTCGGAAGATTTGTGACTACTGAGTCCTAGGCCGCCACAGGCAGATTTTGATTATTGGGGAGGTCGACTGTTTGTGTTGTGCATTGTCTGGTGAATTATGATGAGCATCTTTTAGGAGGCCCTTTGATCTAGCACGACCCCAGTGGGATTCTTCGTAACACTGTCGCCCCACCTTGCCTCCCATCCATGCTCCTCCAGATATCTCTTCCATGCCTCGTCATCATCGTCCAACCGCCGTGAGACGTCTGGTATAACAAACAAAGCCACAAGCGCACCAATCACCGCAAAGCCAGATCCAACGAGGAATGCCACCTGATCCCCTTTGGAGGACTCATCGGAGTAGGCGGTCTGAATCGATGCGAAAACTTGAGTCCCGATGGCAGCGCCTGCTTTGCTCCACGCGGAGACGAACCCCATCAATTGTCCGCGAATAGACGTTGGGAAGCATTCCGAAGCGGTCAAAACGACAGTGCTCCCCGGGCCAACCTCGCCAAGAGTAAGGAAGATCCCGTACAGAACGATAAAAAGAGGGAAAATGTTCTGTATCGGACCCATCGCTCCGCCAAGGATGAAGCCGAGAACAGCTTGCAAGCCAAAACCCAGGGCCATTGTCTTCCTACGCCCAATCTTGTCGGACAGGTAACCCCCAATGAAAGGGCCAGGTATGTAGAAGCAGTTGATCACCGTACCCCATCCGAGATTCTTGACAAGGCTGTTGTCGGGATTAACACGGGAGATGATCGTCGAGCTGAAGATGCCGAAAGGGATCGATATGTAGTTGTACATGAACCAAGTCGCAGCACAACCGATAAGCGGTCTGTAGTATCTCTTCAAGGCAAGCAAATAGGGTGTTCGCTGCTTTCGTAGTGCCGACTTTCGATAAGCAGTGGATACAGCCATCCGTATCCGGAACCAGAAGATGACCAAAGGTGGGACGAGGCCAAGTGCAAAAGATGTCCGCCAGACGATGTCGTACTTGTCCACTTGCTGATGGACGCAAAGTAGTAGGAGCAACGGCACCAAGCCACCCCAGACGTATCCCAGGGAGCTTGACAAGTCTGCCAGCATCGCAAACATGAAGCCGCGGTGTTTGCGATACTCACTGCTCTCGTCCGTGGCTTCAGCCGCACCAGCGCCAGAAACAGGATATTCTCCGCCAGCTCCGATGCCAGCGACTCCGCGAGCGATGATCAGCATCCAGAACATGCCTGTGGGTGAGTTGCCACTGGCGGCCGCGGACAGCACAATGCCCAGCACAAGAAATGTCGTCGTTGCAACAGCGCCTGTTTTTCGGCCGAGCTGGTCGACAATGACGCCGAAAAAGAGCATGCCTATGATCATGCCAATAAGAAACGCGTTGCTAAGGCGCGTGTAGATAGAGTCTGTCAAGGCTTCCGGATATAGGACGGCTAGCAAGAGCTCGACATTGCCAATGACCGCAGCATTGCTGTCAAATATGTATGTCAGTTCCTGTCAATACCGCTCAAGGATATGTGAGGGAGTTTCCCGGGGCAATCGGACTCACTATCCATCAGATCCAATAGCGAGGCCCGAGAACAGGACCATCAACCAAACTGAGAGTTTGCTATAGTAGGTTTTCTCGGGCTCCTCGGCGGGTTGCATCTCAATGTCGCCATCGTCAACCGTGGAAGCCGGGGCGATCTTCTTCTCATCGAGTTCTATCTTGTCATCTTCAAGAGTGGCTGTCTGCGCCGAAGGATGGATATCTGCGCTCGTTGCCATGGCCGCACATGTATCACTTGAATATTCGGCGTCGCGAGGTGGTTGACCCAGGTCCCGTGAGAGTCAAGGTCTTAGGAATCCCAACTTCGGTGTCGGTCTATCATTTATATCGGTGATAACCGCCAAGCACTAATACAAGGCCTTATCAGGATACATGCGCTTCGTAACCCGGACGCGTCGATAGTCACGATATCATGTGTGGGTGCCGGATGCCCCATATCTGCCGGCTGGTCAGGGGTTGCGGCCAGGAACATCATCCACGGGCGTGGTGTCGGCGGGGAATCTTTGGCCATCCACTTGGCACCGGGCCGGTACATAACAACACGTCGATATCGAGACCAATATCGAGACTCCCTTCTACTTTTTGACAGCTTGTGGCCATATGTACCAGACTTCTGTATACAAGCCAGCTGGCAGAGATTCGCGCTCATTCAAAGCCCTCGGCCGGCCATGGAGAAGCAAACACGACTAGATGTCCTGCCAAGGACGCAGGCTCAGCCCAGGCTCTCAACCCGGCGCGCTGTCACCGTGACCGGCGCCATACTGACGGCGCTCTCCCTGACTTGGTTTCAGCTTGGCGATAGCTTCTCAAGCTCCCAACACGCATCTTACTCTGTTGTCGACAAGGTGCAAAGATGCGCCGTCGACAATCTGCACAAGGACTTGTCCTTCCTGGACCCGGCGGTGCCCATCACTGCTGAGGAGTTCATCAACCGCCGAGACCGTCTTGCGCAGGCTCTGGCAGCGTCGAATATTGACGCCTTTGTCCTTGAGCCAGGCTACACGTTTCAGTATGGAAGACATCATTGATCGCTGTTAGGGGCCATGATATGCTGATAATGGGCTAGATATTACGGCAACATTTCCCAGGTAGACTGGGAACCATGGGAACCGGAAGAGCGCCCCTTCCTAATGGTCGTCATGCCTGAGCCCTCCAGTGCCACCGAAGACATCAAGGCTAAGACAGCGTTCCTGTCTCCTCACTTCGAGGAAGGTCGCGTCCGAATGCTTGGCATCCCTAGTCGTGATGCCGAGCTGGACATTGTGATTTGGGAGGAACATTGGAACCCGTACACTACATTCCTCGAGTCCCATCTCTTCAAAGACTTTGGACGGCAGCCGAAGCTCATGATGGACGAGGAAATTCGCGACTACATCGTCCGAGGTCTTGACGCCGCTGGATTCCAGACCGTGGGGCTGAACCCTGCCGTGGAACTGGTGCGGCAGCAGAAGACGCCCGCAGAGGTCGAGCTGATACGAGCGGTGAACACGGGGACAGTCGAGGCTGTCAGAGCGATGCGACCTTGCCTTGTACCAGGTCTGACGGAGAATGAGGTGACAGATATCCTGAACAATGCGCTGCTCTCGATTGGCTTTTCGCTGTTCTTCAACATTGTGCTGTTCGAAGAGCACGGCGCCCTCCCGCACGGCGGCTTCGTGACGGGATGGAAGAAACTCACGCATGAAAGCATGATTGTTATCGACGTCGGTGCTCATTACTTGGGCTACTCTTCGGACATCTGCCGCAGTTTCTTCATCGACCCGTCCCAGCGGCGACACTCGGCTCATGGGGATGATGTGCTGACGAGGTTGAAGGGCATGCTCGGTATCGGTACAGAGGAAATCGATGCGGATTGGACACCCTCGAATCCAGAGCTGCATGCTGAGAAGCTGCAAGTATGGGATATCGTCCTTGATGCCCAGACTGCAGCAGCCGAGGCCTTCAAGTCGAACGCCACAGCTGCCAGTGTTGATATAGCGGCAAGGACGATCATTGATAACGCCGGATACGGCTATGGTTTCACGCACCGTCTTGGCCACGGAATCGGCATCAAAGGTCAGGATCTTGCCTCTAGCTGTTCATTCTATCGACCGTCGCTAACGCATCACAGCCCACGAGTCTCCGTATCTCAACAAGTGGAACACAGAGATTCTCCTCCAACCCGGGATGACCTTCACCAACGAACCGGGTATCTACCTCGAGAACCGCTTCGGCGTGCGCCACGAAGACATCTACCTCGTCAAAGCTGACGGAGAAGCCGAGCTCCTTTCCGGAAGGAGAGCACGAGGTCCCTACGACCCCTAAGTCGTCGTCTCATCCCATCCTCAGAGTCCAAACAGCTTCAGAAGAGCCATCATACCCCAACCGACTGAGAGCACGTCCAGAAGGCCGACAACATCCATACTCTGCTGGATGGCAGCATTGTACTGATCGAGAAGGGGCATCTTGGCCTTGGCTGCCCAGAAATCCTCCATATACCGCGCTGACCCGAAGCGCAATAAAGCGGCCAGGACGGCGGGCCAAATTGTCCGCCAGGGGGCGACGAAGACGTTGTCGCCGGCAGGGACGAAGAGCGAGTAGGCCAGTGCCGAGAAGAGTGAGATGAAGCACTGTTGGATTTTGTCAGCACTCACATTTCCCGCGGTGGTTTAGACTCAGATGATGAGAGCACTCACGGAAGCGAAACCCGCTCCTATTGTGTAGCGCGTATCCCAGAGGCGCGTCTTAGCCGTTTTGCTCCAGTCTGCGGCCTGCTCTGCTTTATTTTCGTACTTTTTGACGTTCGCGATGGAGGTGAGGGACTGGTTCAAGGCATAGCCGCTGATGAGGTTGAGGATCAGAGCGACGAGACCAGTCGGGAAAAACATGGTGGGCAAGAAACGGGTGATGGAGGTTATGTTGTCATAGAAGGGGATTGCGGAGCTGGAAAGATTTGTTCGGGAAGCTAAAAGAGCAGCATAGTCATTGCAATAGGTGTAATTTTAGGAAAATATGCATGTTGGGGGAGGCGATGCTTCTGAAATATCCACTTGTTTGCTGTCTCGCATCTGCACTAGCACAGTGACGTCACTCACCATGCTCTTCTCGCGTCGAGAGCCTCATTTCAGTTAGGAAATTGGCTAGGAGAATTTGGGAAGAATCAAGAGAATGAAACAATGATGGTGCAAACATGACTCTCACTCTGTTTTGTTTCTGGCTGCTCTAATTCAACACCTTGGTTCCAACATAACGGCATCTCTGGCAACACCATGAACAAATACGGTGGCAACTAGGTACCCAAAGGGAGGGGGGGGCAGAGTACAGTGGCTTTTATGCATCGCTCGACGTCTCATGTCCGTATGAACGCCTAATTGCTCAATCTTTACTCCAGTTTGGGGGGGGGGGGTGCTTCTGCTGAAGACCTCACCTCTGTCTAACCTCAGCGATCATTAATCCTGCGGAAATTTCATAAACATATGTGTCAAAGGATACTGGAATGCAGCGGCCCAGCCAATCGCTAGGGGTTTCTCTAGAGCGAATACTTTCTCCGTGCTCAGGTTCTGAGGATGCAAGGCCACTTAGCGAAGTATAATTGAGTTTCAAATTTGGAGTCAATTCAATTTTAGGTGCTCTTTTGATGGCTTTTGTTCATAAATGAAGTATTCCATCAACCACTTTTATGCTAAGGCCTGTGTTCTCGAATCCCTTGAAGTCGTTTGATCTCATTCCATATCCATATACTTCGCTGTATTGAGCCCTTTTTTTGATCATAGACGTCTGAGTCTCGTTTTCCATGCCAGTTGCAATTCGTCAGCGATGGTGAAAATTCTGGTCGTTCTTTAGCAGAGACTCCTGAGATACCATGCCCTTTCCCCTTCCCTGAGCCAGATTCAGTCTGTCGATCTTTGTTTGGAACCTCTGGAGATGTAACTGATCCCCAGAATTGGAACTCGATGATACGGAGATTGGCACCATTCTCCTGAAAAAGGTCCAGAGTGTCTATAGCCCTCATCATGCCCCGACAGTGTGCCCCAGAACAGGGAGTATTGGAAGATGAAAAAGTAAACATAGAACACAGTTGAGCAGCGCTAGATTCAAGTTCTGCTTGGTGTGGTGTTTGGAGGTTCTGAAAATCAGCTTCAAAGCAACCTTAAACACCTGGAAGGATGGATGATTGAAAGTGGGCAGAAGAAGGTGCCGCAACAGTCGCGTCGAAAAGGCTCTCACTGTAAGTCAGATGGTCCATGCTCGACAAGGATCAAACTTGGGACCAGCAGCCCTGTGGATCATTTGCAGGGCATTAATAATACAGATGATTTTTGATGTCATCATACTATGATGCAGGTGACTCAAGGAGTATTTTAAAATAGGAAAGTGTAAAGTGTATTATGCGAACCCACACCACAATACGGAAAAGGACCAACTTTACATCTAGTGAAAACAGACATTTATTATCCCTTAAATTGGGATGCCATAAGATAGGTTAGAGCTACAAAAGCAAGAGAAACATATGGGACAGGCTGCTGATCAAATTGGTAATAGTGGGAGAAAATACTCTGAATCTCTGCAGGAGAAGGGAATCATTACCAAAGTTTGAGCCTCCCCTCAGCCTCCCCTCAGCCCCGCTGCCATCATCCATGGCCTTGTGCTATATGATGAGAAGATGGACCCATGACCATTTTACCACCATGAGCTTGTTTTTGGAAGTTCAGTTCTACAAGATTTGGTGAATTTGGGCTCTAGTCAATTTCAACAAGGTGCACATACAGAAGTTCAGACTGAACGTCGAGATGGCCAGACCTTGGTTCCTCGAGTGGCGCGATACCAACTTTCCCTATGCAATCAACATGAGCTCGAGCAAGTCCTTTTCCCGACTTACTCTTCAGCGACCAGCTTGGTACCTGGAGCCAAGCTACCAAGTCGCGGTCTCGCAACACTGCCGGTGGCCAAATTTAAGAGTACGAATGAGTTTATATCGCCACCTGTACCTGCTGCTGATGACATGAGCGAGTAACCCTGCTTGAAGTATCTGCATGCTCTACCGGAGTCTCCGAAATCCCCATATCCCATTTAGAGTCGGCCGCAACCAGCTCCGTTGCGAGATCAGCGAGACTATCTGGTCCAGTGTCCGCGGCGACCACGGCTACCTTCGAAGGACTCTAGCTGCCGCTGCCGGTTGATAGCCTGCTTCAACTACTTCGTGGCGCTCCAGACAGCCAAGGTCCTTGAGTCGGGGCTCAACCGAAAGAAGACCATGGACTAGATCATTGAGGTCCTGTCGACGTACATCGTGTACCAGGAGCCAGTTGATCGCTGCATCCAGTGGTGGACTCCCAGTCGGGTGATGTAACCAGGCAACCCAGAGCAGCTTGGCAATCGCCCAAGCCATCGGCTTCAACTTTCAAGGTTTGAGCTTCTTCGTCAACAAATTCGACAACCCTAAGACAAGGGCGGCAAGATTGAGAATAGAGGGAACCAGGGTCGCCTCACTGGGGAGAATGGCGCTCGGCGCTCCAAGTAGTAGGGACGCTCAAATTCTCATGGAGAAAGTCCTCCTGAAGACCTTTTGATGTTAGTCGTTTGGAGAGAACGTGAGCGACAAGAACACATGGGAGACGCCTGCCTCAGAAAGATGGCGATAGTACTTGATCCTCGACACATTATAAACATGGGGCGTCTGAGATCAGCTACTATAATAGTAGAACAGCTGGACGAGGCACTAACAAGCGGCTGACGGAGGGGATGAGAATATGGGGGATGTTTCCCGGTGGGGGACCTGGGCGGGGCCCGGAGCTCGATATGGCTCATAATTAAGAACTAGCTTACTTTATACGCCCTTGAAGAATTCCATCTTTCCACCTGCCTCGTGTACTTTTGGTAGGGGGCCGATTTATTGGACCCCTGTGGTCAGTGCGATCCTTGGCTAGCGTCGGCGTTCCATTGTAAGCTGTGGCATACCTATAGGTAATCTCAATATAACTATACATATACTTCTACCAGCATAGTAGGTATTCATCAGGGCTCGACGCTGCCGGCTAAGTTAGGTAGGTAATATTTTACTGCCGCGGAGGCAGCATCCGAGTTGCGGGGACATAGCTCATAGGACAACTTCCTGTGGGACCACCTTGAGAGGATACTCTCCGCTGTGAAAACCGCAAGATATCGATAAGACCATTGAGGTGCGACATTTATGATAGATAAGTCGCTACCTAAACAGGTGATAGAGACCACGGTCCGGGACCGGGACGCGCGATCGACACCCCGCACCCGGGCATACTTTCTTTCGGCTGCACGATAAAGATCTATATGTTCACGGGATGAACGGCCTCGCGGTGTACCATGCGATTGGGTTTGGTGCTAGAGGTAGGTACCCGCGGCTGGTTACGCCGCTCTTTCTCCACGCCTACTGACATCATGATAACCTCCGCAGCGACAAGAGCAGGTTTGATGTGAGGGGTCGCGTCTGAGTTCTGAGTGGTATAAAGTTGATGTCCGCCTCCACCAGCCATCGTGGTATCCGGTATGGACGGCGTCCCGCCTCAACAGCTCCAGTCTGGAGCTTTCACACAAATCATAATCCTTCAGGCTTATCTTCCCATGTCCCATCGCCTGATCCTACCTAGGTACTCTGTCACTCAAAATGTCGGGGCATACTCTTGGCCGCATGCTCGCCCTTGGTCTATGTCTCGTCCACTGCGCGGCCGCCAGCAACATAGTCGACCTCTCAAGTCAAAGATGGACCCTCTCGAATGCACCCTACAATATCTCCGTCCCAGGCAAAGTCCCCTCGCACGTGCACCTGGATCTCTTCTCCTCTCAGGTCATCGGCGACCCCTACTACGGACTCAATGACTTCAACCTTCGCTGGGTAGCGTGGGCCGACTGGAACTACACGACTACTTTGTCAGGGGTTCAGCGAGACGCCGGTACAGATACGGCGACGTACCTCCTTTTCAATGGGCTGGATACCATCGCCGATGTTTGGCTCTGCGGGCGGTTTGTAGCTAGCACGAATAACCAGTTCAGACAGTACTTCTTTAACGTGTCCACCGCATTGACCTCCTGCTCAACAGACGAGGACCCCGAGCTCCTCGTTCAGTTCTTCAGCGCCCCCGGCACAGCTTACAACCTCGCCGCGCAACCGGGGGCTGAGACATGGCCGTGGACTGTTGAAGGCCTCTTCGAGTTCCAGCATCGCCCCTTTCTGCGGAAGGAGCAATCTGATTTTGGCTGGGACTGGGGACCTGCCTTCGCACCCTCGGGGATCTGGCAGAAGGCATGGGTGGTGCAACTCCAGCCAGAGCAGGTTGCGGTGCGGAACTCGATATTGGATATCTACCGCGTGGGACAGTTGCCAAATCTGCCACCCGATCAGGGGGCAGACTGGGTGCTGAATGCAAGCGTGGATGTGCTGAGTACGGTGCCGGACGACGCCATAATGAGGTTTACGATCACCGATGCAACGACCAACAGGACGATGGACAGTGGGATGCTGACGAATATTACCAATGCGGGCGATGTCATCACTGGCACCACCGTCCTCAGCGGAGCGGATTACAAGTTGTGGTGGCCATCTGGGCTGGGCGAGCAGAGCCTGTACAACATCACTGTGGAAATTGTGCGTCCTTCGGGTACGGTACTGGCCTCCGTGAACAAACGGACTGGGTTCAGGACAATTGTGTTGAACGAAGGGGTGATCACGGACGAGCAGCTCGCTCAAGGGATTGCTCCAGGGAACAACTGTAAGTGTTACAAATGCGTGGTATCTTCCAGCCAAACGACTGCGGAATGATTTTTCGCGGGCCAGATGCTCTGGGGGAAACGCACGGTATTCCAAGGCCAGGTTCGTACTGACATGAGCAGGGCACTTCGAGATCAATGGCCACGAGTTCTACGCCAAAGGCAGCAACTTCATTCCACCCGACGCTTTCTGGCCGCGTGTGACCCCACATAGGATACAGCAACTATTCTCATCCGTCATCGCCGGCAACCAGAACATGCTTCGAGTCTGGGCGAGCGGCGCGTATTCCCCGGACTTCATGTACGACCTAGCCGATGAGATGGGAATTCTGCTGTGGAGCGAGTTTGAATTTGGCGATGCTCTGTACCCAGTCGACGCAGACTTCCTCGAAAACTCAAGACAGGAAGCCGTATACCAAGTGCGGCGGATCAACCACCATCCCTCGCTCGCCCTGTGGGCAGGCGGCAACGAGCTCGAGAACCTTGAACTCTTGCTGGTGCAAAATGTAGCACCGGAAGAGTACGACCGCTATCTAGGCGAATATGAGACCCTCTTCATAAACACGCTTCTGCCCGCCGTGTACGGCAACTCTCATAGTATTACCTACATCCCCTCCAGCACAACCAATGGCTACCTCACCCTCAACTATAGCAACCCCATTCCTATCGTGCAGCGGTATGATAATGTCACAGCTGGCAGCATCTACGGCGACACTGACCACTACAACTATAACGCCGCACAAGCCTTCAACATTAGTACATACCCCCAAGGCCGCTTCGCCAACGAATTCGGCTTCCACAGCATGCCGAGCCTAGACACCTGGCGTCCCGTCGTTCCCGAAGACGAGCTCTACTTCAACTCCTCCACCATTCAGCTGCGAAACCACCACTACCCAGCGGGCGGGCTGTTCACGGACAACTTCGCCAACTCCACAAAGGGAATGGGCGAGATGACGATCGCTGCACAGCTGTACTATCCAGTCCCAAACAAGACCGAGCCGCTGACCAACTTCAGCAGCTGGGCCCACACCACGCAAATCTTCCAGGCTGATTACTATAAGAGTCAGATCCAGTTCTATCGTGCTGGCTCAGGCAGGCCCGAAAGGCAACTTGGTAGCTTGTATTGGCAGCTAGAGGATATCTGGCAGGCGCCGACGTGGGCAGGCATCGAGTACGATGGGAGATGGAAGGTTCTCCACTATGTTGCGAAGGACATTTATCAGGAGGTGATTGTGGCGCCGGTGTGGAATTTGACCTCGGGCCTCTTGAGCGTGTACGCAGTCAGCGATCTGTGGACTGAGATCAGCGGCAGCATCACCCTGGGGTGGCTGGATTGGGCAGGGGAGGAGGTGGCCATCTCGACTGGTGATGGGGCATCTGGGTCAAGTACGATGGACTTCACTATTGCGCCCCTGAACAGCACCCTGCTCGCAACAATCGACATCGCACAAGTCTTTGGTAGCTCTGTGAACGATGCAGCCAACGCGGTGTTCGTGGCGAACCTGACTGCCACTGGGACGCCGGTCAACACCAACGCGACGAAGACGTTCTCGCACACCAATTATTGGACGCCGACTCCGCTCGCCAGCGCCGCGCTGACGGATCCCGGGCTCCAAGTCGCGTGGGATGAGCAGCAGAAGCAGTTCACGGTCACGGCTGAGACTGGAAACAGCATGTGGACATGGCTCGCCTTGGGTGCTGATGACTCTCCCAATACGATCGTGGTGTTCGACAACAACGGCTTTTTCCTGAGGAAGGGCGAGTCGAGGACCGTGGGGTATTCTGTGTTGGGAGGCAGTGAGTCCTCAGCTTGGCAGGAAAGGGTGACAGTGGAGAGCGTGTGGAACAATACCCTTCAATCCTGAGCTTTCAAGAACTCTAAGGGCATTTCGACCTGTCCCAGTATTAATAACTACAAAATCCAGTGTTTGGGTCTTGTGACCTCGAGCTGTACAGACATTCACGCACGATTGTAGAAGGGGAAAGTGTAATAGCCTCCGCTCAGACACTGCAATCCAGGCCACATGGCTAGGTATCTCCTGTGGGGAAAGGTATACGTACTATATAGGTCTGTAACCAGTGCACGCCCTAGCAAATTCGCTTTTCATATTCTCCTCATCTCCTTAGTAGGTAGAATTTGCCGCGCGTCAACCTTTCTGATATGCCGTGCAGAGACTGCAAAACCAAGCACATGAGCGCAATCCAGACTGCTACCTCGTTAGCTCACCCCAGTCTGCAGAGATCGCAGATCCTGTGCCAGCTGAGGTCAGGAAAGCACAAAGGTCGAGCGGCAGTTCGAATGCCTCGAGGATGTTGAAAAAAGGAGACCAACAGTCCTCTGACTCCACTATGATCTTATGTGTTCAATTCAGCTGACTGCTGTGCCGCTGTGGATTCAATTGAGCTGACTGCCGTATTTAAGTAATAGATTATTAGACTAATTTAACTACTAGCTCTATAGGTCTAAAGAAGCTATAATAGCTATAGAACGGTCTATTTTTAGTATAATTGAGATTTCCTTTATATAAACGATTTAGGCAGTAAACTAGCAGAGAAATGCTAGCTGAAAGATCCTACCTTTCTAATTGAAAACTATAATAGAGACTTATTGCCTTATAAGAGTATATCAAAGATACAAGACTAATAGCCCTCTAATTACTATAATCTAAGCTCTCTATCTTATTAGTATATACTAGTTCTATCGAGAGGCTTCCTAATAGGAAAAGGGGTAAGAACGGTTGTGTATATAAATCAGTTCGTAGTCTTCTCTATGACCTTCAAGAGAAGAAGAAATCAACCGGTTCATCCATACTTTCTTTCGTTCAACACGTGGCTGGGTCGCACCGCACGGCCGAATCCTTTTAGACACATTACTTGTTGAACTACTTACCTATAGTACTTGTGATGGAAGATGCTGATCTCTGGAAGTTCATCAATGGGCATTGGAACGGCCCATCTGACACCAGAATCTACTTCATTTCGTCGGCTGGGAGGTGCTACAGCACTTCGTATGAATGCAGCAGGCCGAGGTACGGCCGGAGACATCTTATTTGGTAGCTCAACAACATATTTAACCAGCCACAAGGTACCGCCATCCGTCGTCAGAGCACGCTCGTCGTACGATGCCCAGGGTGCTTTAGTATAAGGCCGATTCTTATCCCCCCTTTCCAGGTCACTGTGGCCCGTGCATTACGGTATGTTAAGTCACTTTTCGCTGAACTGGCTACCAGAAGTACTAGTGGGTCCGGCTCCATATAACCGCGTCGAATTGAGCATGGGGGAGATCCTATGTAGTGTAGTGTACTTAGTGCACCTCCTCAGGGATTTCAAAACTTTAAATTTCTACAAGCCCCACAGACGGACAGGGAATTGCCCCACTGATAATAAGTACCTTTATTTTGCCAATAGGATCTATAGAATCAAAGGTACTTTTGAACACCTTGATAATCAATTGTCTTTCCGCCGGCATCCCTCGGGTTAGATTTCGCAGCTATTCTTCTAGCATAGCGTCCTACGCTTTCCTGATAGCTGAGTTGAAAATGATATATCATATGAGAGATTTATAAGCAATGTACCTATTCTATAGAAATTGCTAGAAAAACTACCTGTAGGTCTGGATGTAACGGCACAGCAGGATGGAATTAACGTTTGAAATCCCTGAGGAGCGTGTAAATGCCCATCAGAACTACATAGTAGTACTTCAGGCCCATGATAAGGGCTCCCAAGCAGGGGCCTCCGCTCAGGTGGGTAATGCAGAAACCAGATGTTGTGGCCAGCTTACAAGTTGAAAGTCAAATTCTCCTACGCGTCGCCAATGCACGAACTCTGAAGTGACGGCTGCAGCAGACTTGTCTGCAATTTTTTTCCACTAGAACACCACCCATCTACCCGAGGTTCCTCGTAGTGCATACAAAGCCTTGGTATAAGTTGCAATAAAGTACTATGGTATGAGGCTATATATTGGACCCCCTGTCAGGTACTGTGGTCAATGCGTCCCCCACCCAGATATGGACCTGCGCCACATACAACATTCGAAAAGGCCTGCCATTCAGTCCTAGATTGGCTAGCGCTCGTGGGCCTTTACGTGGAAAAGGGACCAAGATACCATAGTACCCTCTTGGCGAACAGATCTCGAAACAGTTGGGTCCCAGACACGAGGTAGAGATCCACTCAGGATAGAGATCCACTCGGGATCGCAAGGGTTACGTGTCCCCGAGATCAGATCCACTTCCTCGTCGTCTTGCTGTTGGCTTTTCAGATCCTATTTTAAATGAAATTATACTCCACAGGCGGAGCAAACTTGGGGGACAGCCATCACAGTTTAAGGTTATTTATACCTTTGGGTGCCTGGGCGATACACAACTTCTTCAGCATCATTTTATCCAATCCAGAATTTCCCATGGCAAACTTCAAAGTCATCGTGATCGGAGGCGGCCCAGTGGGCTTGACAGCGGCTCACGCCCTATCCAAGGCGGGGATCGACTATGTTGTTCTCGAGGCTCAACCCCAGGTCGCCAAGGATGTTGGTGCAAGCCTGGTTCTGATGCCCTATTCCATCCGCGTGATGTCGCAGTTCGGGCTTTTGGACAGGCTGCGGGAAGTTGGTCATGAAGCTTTGCACCAGGCTGAGTACACGGAGAAGGGCTTGTTTAGCGAATACTGGCAAGGCGAGACGACTATAGAGGAGTAAGTGGTCCACCCTGAAGAAAATAGAAGACAAATGGTCAACTGATGCATTGTCTAATTAGCCATGGGCACTTCTCCCTGATTTTTCATCGGGCTGAGCTCGTCCAGCTTATTTATGACGGTCTTTCCGCTGAGGACCAGGCGCGGGTTCACCTGAACAAGAGGCTGGCCAGTATTGACAACACCGACGAAGGAGTAGTTGTCACCTGCACGGATGGATCGACATATGAGGGCTCCATTGTTCTGGGCGCAGACGGAGCGCACAGTAAGACGCGCACCGCGTTGCGCGAACAAATGTTGAAAGCCTCCCCTGACAGCGATGTCGACGAAGACATGGCCTATGCGGTGGAGTACAAGACAATGTGGTGCTCCTACCCCCGACGATATGAGCTCGCTGCTGGCGACCATTACGTGACTCATCATAGCCACGCCTCACTCCAGGTGCTCAACGCGGACAAGCGTGGGTGGGTGTTCGTATACGAGAAGCTGGAGAAGCCGACCAAAGAACGCGTCAAGTACACAGAGGCAGACATAGAAGCTTTCGCCGCTAAGCACGGAGAGATGACGATTGGTCACCGGCTCAAGCTCAAGGACGTCTTCAAGCATCGCACAACTGGTGGTATGGCCAACCTGGAGGAAGGAATTATGAAGAATTGGAGCCATGGCCGGATCGTCCTGGCGGGCGACGCTTGCCACAAATTCACTCCGAATGCTGGATTCGGTTTGAATAATGGGATTCAAGATGTTGTTGCACTGGTCAACGAACTTTACAACTTGTGCCATTTGCAAGGACCACCACCGAGCCAGGTAGAGCTGACGGCTGCGTTCAAGCGGTATCAAGAGACACGTGCGGAGATGGTACAAAGCGACTTCGACCTCTCGCGGCACACGACGAGGTTGTGTACGTATTTTGGAAGCACTCCTTTATCCCTTTCAGTCATATTCGGAGTTGTGACACATGTGTCTAAGGAGCACAAAGCGTGGAGCTCCTCCGTCACCTGCACGTCTCGGAACTCATCTCTTCTGCCATGATATAAAATTGCTGACTCCGTATCGTTGTATAGGTGCGTGGCCGAATACAACGTACTGGTTTTTGGATCAGTATGTGCTGCCTTATATCCCGTGGCGGTTCGAGCTTATGAGGAAATACTTGGTTGCACCGAGGTTCAGTCAGGCACTATGTTTGGATTTCGTGGAAGGCGAGGAGCCGTTCGAGGGCAAAGTGCCGTGGGTACACCCGATGAAGAAGCCCTTGATTTCGTCCAAATGATTGGAAGGTACTGTTTTGAATTGGCATTTAAATACACTTCAGCCATTTACTCCATCATACTACAGTTTCAAGGTTCGTAAGTGTTTCGTCCTTCGAGGCCCCTGTAGTACGGAAGGTGTGACTACCTAGGTATGTAACATACCTATACCTCCCAAAGCAACGGAGCAGCTGTTGGAATTCACAATGTGCATTCATCCAAAGGCCAACTGTCAAGATGCAATTAAACACTGACTGCTAAGAAGGTATATCCGGTAAAAGGCTTCAAGAAACACAGATTCAAAACTTGGTTTGGTCATACTATAAAGCAGAGTGAAAAATAGATAAAGTGAATAGTAGAGTAAGAGATTCTATACTGTAAGAAATAAGATATAATCGAAGCGGAGAAGCAATTAATTATTACTTTAGTATTAAGAGATAAAATAGAAATATTATAAAAAGACATTATAAATACATATAAGTGATTGTTGTTTTCCAAGCTGCTAAAATAGCTATAAAAGCTGTAACACCTTAGTTTCCTTCATAAAATAGAAGATGCTTAAAATCCTAGCACCCCGGATCGCATAGTGGTATCAAGCGCAAAAGGGCAAAACAATAGCTCTTAGCCTAGAGTGGGTGGATGACATCAAGATTATAAGAGCTGCCAAGTTGCTCGAAAGATGCAATGTAAGTGTGTCAAGGAAGGACGAATCAGAAGACTGGTATCTGGCCTACTATCACGGCATGCTTCCTTGATCAGATCCGCCCTTCTCTGGCTACTGGGAGATGGCATATAGGTGTGCCTATCTTTGCAGGTGCAACTCCGGCTTGCCGCCTTGCCCTAGTGCTAGGAAATGACGACACGTAGGCCCTTGCTGCCTTTCTTCGGCATAGGGATGAACATATCATGATCATACGCAATATCCTCATCAGTCGTCTCGAACAGGTTCATACGAGGCCAGACGCGAATGGCAAGGGCGGCAACTGCGAAATGAATCTCGGTAACGGCCAGACTAAATGATTTCGGTTAGCATTAGAACGCCGGGACCAAGACAGCGTTCTCAATACCGCTTACTTTGAAGCCAGACACCTCCGGCTGCCCTTTGAGAAGGCCATCAAACCCCTCTCGGGTTCCTTTCTCGGTACGTTCTGCTCGTCGAGCCACCGCTCCGGGAGGAATCGATGGGAATCAGGGAAGATGGTCTCGTCGTGGTGCGTAATCGCCGCCGACATGCCGACAGCGTAGCCACGCGGGATCACATACTCTACTTCTTTCTTATTCCATTCTCCGCGGTAGACAAGGTCTTCCCCAGTGGCAATCCGAGCTGTTCTTGATGAGACGCCGTAGGAAAGACGAAGACCCTCCTTAGTCACCGCGCCGAGGTATGGCAGTCTCTCACTTGATATCTCGTTAGCTTTACCGGAACACCTTAGACGAAATGTAGTGATTGACGGTTTACGCACAGATCAGAAAAGCTCGGTAGGGCACGCGAATTCTTCGTCACGCCATACTGCTCTAGTTCCGTCGCCAGCCTCGCAAGAACCTCCGGTTGCTTCAGCATATAGTAGGTGATAACCGAGATAGCAGAGGCAGTCGTCTCGGTCCCCGCCCCTATGATAGCGAAACCCTCACTGGCGAGCCTCTGCGTCCCCTTCTCCTTGGACTGCATCTCCTCATCGAACAAAATCTCGCCAAAAATCGTATGTCGATCCCTAGTGTTCAGTAGTAGCCCCGCTTCCACGGCCTCACGGGTCTTATCAATCTGCCTCGGCAGCTCGATCTGCATGGTCCTTACAAACAACGCGATATCCACCGGTAGATAGTCCACAAAGATCTTGGCGAGCCTGTCAAGGCTCTTGAGGAAGGGGAACCACCGAAACACATGACAGGTCTGCAGGGCGGCCTCAACTGGGTCCTTGAAGTTTGGCGTCCAGCCCTCCTGGTTCAAAAAGCCAATGCTGCGACCGAAGGCGTACGAGGAGATTACATCCGCGGTGAAGCAGCTGTACGCCGCCTTGAGTTCGACGGGCTCTTTGCCGGTCTGGCGGAGAAGTTTGTCACAGAGGAGCTGCACGTACTCCTTGATCTCGCCTTCGAGCTGGGCCACGTTTGATCGAGAGAAGAATTTGGCGACTGGAGCGCGCCGCACGCGGTGGAGGTCGTGGTCGACCGTGCCGAACTCAGCGACGGTCAGACTGTGCCTGGATGTCAGCCGTGGCTGCTTCACAGTCGCAAGACGAGGATGGCTTACACAGTGCCGTTGACCTGATGGGCAGGCTTGTCGCGCTTGCGAGTGCCTATGGCATAGATCTCGTCGCTGAAGTCGACATCGGCGCAATGAATCTCATCCGGCGAGATGCGCACCAGGGGCCCGTACTTGTCGTGCATTCCCCGAAGCTGGCGCGTATATCTGCCGAACTTGATCACATCCCAGTAGAACTCGGGGAGATATGTTGCTGCGGCTAACTTGGGACCAGGAATATGGTGCAGCGGGTGCAAGGGGGAGATGTTGTACAAGGCCTTGAGGATGTGGAAGATGAGCCAACAGCCTAGGAATATCAGGGCTACTCTGGAGAGGTCCCCGAGGGATAGAATCCCGGCACGATAGGTCGTCATATTGATGTGTTCTTCTGATACCGGGCAGGTTGACTGGTGCCGTGAAAGGTTGGAGCAGAAGGGACAACGGCCTGGAGAGCAGCAAGTAAAGGCGGGCATTGGGACGAGTTTTCTGGACGCTGCTGCCCTCCATCATGTGCACTATACTAAGTGGGCCGTACCCACCAGTGCTTACCTCTATGGCCCTTGACTGGCGTGTGCGTACTGGGGGGTGATTAGGATATCGTATGTCCTGTTACGAGCTATGCGTTTGATGCATTGATCAGCCCTCGCTCTTACAGAAGCGAAGGCGACGAGGTCGTCTCATGCGCCATATGTACCTGACGTAGGCAGGCAGGAGGCGTGAGAATATACGTGAGAATATACGTGAGAATATACGCATGAATAAGCCTGGTGAATATCCCATATGGACTACCCAATCACCGACTGCTGCTTACTAAGCTCCAAGCTTCTGACTAAGGTGTCAAGGGTTCAAGGTTCCCCGCGTGATCCCCACCACCGGGCCCGCCTGCCCGCCTTTTGCGGCGCCGGAGTCAGGAACGACGCGGCTGCGCGGTTCAAATCGCGTATGAATAAATTGGATTTCGCGTCCAAACAACCTCGCTCCACTCGCACACTGCGCCTTGCTACAACGACCTGCTACAACGACCTGCCACAACGACCATCTCCTGGCGGCGCCTGACCATTGGCTGCTGGGTCATCATGGAGAGATGGACAACTTCTCCGACGATGGCTTTGACGACTTAAACGACACCACTCTCCAAGAGCTGGAGAACAAGGCCATCCAGCTCACCCAGGCACAGAAGCTCGTCCCAACCCAGACGCAGGTGTTGAACGACAATGATGACTACGGCCTGGAGGACGATGACCTCGACGACACTGTCGTCATCGACGAGGCCGCCCACTTACCTGTCCGTCATTCGGTTGAAAGACAGCTCCCGGGGCAGCCCCACGCAGCGCAGTCGTCCTTCGTTCAAAATGCTCGCTCTTTGCCTAACCGGAGCATACAGCAACCACGATGGCAGCAACCTGCTACAGGCCCAAAGCAGACGCCCACCCAGTACCATGTCATGCGGCCTCAGTCGTCTGCCTCCTCTGTCCGAAATGCCCCTCCGCGTCCCTCCATAGCCCAGCGGATGGGTCCTCCTCCACTGCCTGTACCGAGCCAAAGCCTACCACCGAACTCTCAGTACATACGTCCCCAACCACCCCCGGCATCGTCCTTCCGCCGAGCATATCAGCAGTCCCAAGGTCCGTCAGAACAGCAAGCAAGAGCTCTCCCTTCGAGCCAGAACGACTTGGTCGAAGCCCTGCAGGCACGCGTGCGAGCCCTCGAGAATGATCTGAACTCGGCCAGGGGCGAGGTCTCTATTGTCCGCTCTAAACACGAAAAGTCTATCGCTGCCCATGATGCTGAAGTCACGAGGCTGAAGAAGCTAAATACCGAGGCCCTTGCCAAACAGGAACGCCTCGTCGAGGCCGCCATACACGCAGAGAAGGCGGCCTCAACCGAGTTGCAGTTTACACGCCAAGATTTGAAGGAGGAGCTGCAGAGATCCAAGAAACAGCGAACCGAGTCGGTCCAGAGCGGCGCTTCGACACCTAGAAAGAACAAGGCGAAAGGGAGGAAGAATGTTGCGGATGGCTTTGACGACGTGGAGATTCTACCAAGTCCTTCCAAGGGCCAAGGTGGTGCGAAAGGGAAAAGCAAGGCGGCATCAGTGGCGCCTGGAGAGAGGACACCCAGCAGGGGAAAGAGGAAACGACCTGTAGTGGACAGTCCAGTGACTGCATTGGAGGTCGAAGATGATGTAGTCATGGTGGATGCCGCCGCGGGTGCGTCTCCCGCACAGGATGAGCCACCAGGGGCCATGCTCCGGCCAAGTGCTCTACCCTACGATCTGCTGCGTCTTGTCCTCGACCATGGAGCAATCCATGGGCAGCCTCTGACCTTCGACCTACTCGCTAGATACAGCTTTCCATCCGATCCGGATCAGTCCTTTGCGGGCATCATTTTCCAAAAGATTCCTTCTCTTGGCGATCCTCACGACCCAATACGCTTGCTTATCGACTTCTGCGACATGATCATCGACCTGTGGGATCAATGCCTGCGGGAGAAGTATTACGAGCCGATTTACGACCTAGTGGCGCTTATCACGTTCATTCTACAACTCAACACCATATCGGTGGCACCTTACATCGCCTCAACATTGATACCAGTTGCGCAAACAACAATCTACCTACTAGCCGTCCCGCGCTTCGAAAGCCAGAATGGGGACCTATCTACCAGTCCAGACGAGACGGTGCAGCATCTCATCCTGAACATCGACACCGAAGGCGTCCTGCAACTCATGTACCTCACGGCCCTCGGGTGCGTCGACTCCTACCTCCTCGACCCAGCGGAACCCCTCAACCTCGGCCCAGACCGTGATCCCCCACAGCGACTCTACTGGAAATTGATGCAAATCGACTTCGTCCTCGTCATGCTCTCGCACAAGCAACCTCGCGACGAATTCCTCGGCATGCTCAGCCTGCTCTGCACGTCCTGTCTCCCCGATTCCATCGGCCCCATCACCGGCGACCCGGAGCGCGGCCCTGCGTTTGTCGCACAGGCCTTGATCGAGCGTGTGAGCAAGATCATGCACATGCCTGTGCAGTGGGCGATGCCCGGACCGTCATCGGCGGCACCGTTCGGGCATCGTTCGTGTGTAATTCGACTAGCAGCACTCAGGACGCTGATGGCCTTTGCGCAGAGCGCGCACGGCGCGAAGCAGCTTGCGCAGAGCGAGATGGTGATTCCAAGGCTGGTAAATGTGCTTTGTGGGGCGATTGATGCGTTGTATGACATGGATGTCCCGGTGGACCTGTTCCAGCTTTCATCTGATGAGTCGGAAGACAAGGCCGACGCCGACGCCGTGACAACGGACCACGAAAAGCCCCCGGGCGAGGCCGGAGAAATGCAACTCGACCTGCCTGACGACGACACCAACACAGCCATGGATGAACTGCCCTCTCCCTCCACCACCCTCGAACCTAACCCGACGCACCTTCTCTACACGCTTATTTCCTCCATCATCCTCCTCCTCCACACGCTGGTCACGGACCCCGCGACGTCCGAGCACATGGACATGCGCGCCAAGCTGTCGACCTCCCATGGGGCGAGCCAAAAGTATCTGCTAACGCTCTCGCGGTTGAATTACGCGGAGGAGGACCTTGTTCTCGAGGCGGGCATTGACCCGGGGACGTTTGATCGGGCGAATGATTTGTTGGATTTGGCGATTACGCCGGATGAGGCGGAGGGGGTCAGAAGTGTCTTTGGAGGGTGGTCATGAGCGGTTGCTGGCAGGCGAGTTGCGTGGGTTTGGCCGCTTGGACTTAGCAGCTCAGATGGGCTCGGGACTGCATTATGTTTCATGAGATATGATAAGATGAGCCTATGTTTTTCGGCAGATGGGATGGGTCAGTGCAGTGGAAATACTACAGGAAGGTTGTGAAGGCGTTTGACTGGGGCTATTGTGACATCTGTCTCCTGAGCCCTACATGAGGCGGGCAACAATCTATGCAGGACGGGATAGATACCGCGGAGCATCACGGAGAAACGTCAACACTTATTCACATCAACTTGAAAGAGTATTATTTAAACAAATGAGAAAACCACCCTCAACCGTTTCTGTGCTAGAGACTAGAGAACACGAAGACAGGAACAAGGCCGCCTCCCCCCCCCCCCTTGGGTGCACAAAAATGAACGCTGTTGTCTGCCAAACACACCACCCGACCTCTCAGACTTTATCCACGCGTAACGGCCAGCTCGTTCTGCATGCCGCTTTCCGTCACCGTTTTGTTTCTACCGGGCTCCGGCGGGCCGCCTCCTGGCGCAGGTGCCGCGGCATTAGATCCGCATGCCGCCATGGCCTGGGAGCGGCTGTCAGCGTCTTGACCGACTTACATACAGATTTACAAAACAAAAAAAAAAAAATACGTTATAGGTTAGAAGAAAATAAGGGGGAGGGGTGTGGCAGGAAGAACATAAAAAAAACAAAAAACACTCACATCCGCCATGTTCTTCTGGTTCTGCTTGATCCCACCCGCGAAATCCATCTGCAGCGTCTGCACGATCTGCGAGTTGCCCTGGACGTTGTCATCGCCGGTCATGGTCAGGTTGGTGGCCAGGCCCAGCTCCTGCAGCTGGGCGCTGGCGACGGTGGCGATGCCTGCGGTGGCGCCGTTGCCCGCCGGGGTGATGAGCTGGTTCATCTCGCGGATGGCGATGCCGTTGTTGACGAACTGCAGGAGCATGGTGCGGCTCTTGGTCCAGGAGGCCGGGTCGACGGGCTTGTCCTGGAGGAGCTGCGACATGGCGTTCGCGGTGGCGAGCTCCTGCTGCTGGTCGGCGATGTTGAGCGCGATGCCCTGGGCGAGGATCATGGCTTGTGCGCATGCGACGTCGGTGGAGGCCTGGGGATCTTTGTTTGGGCTCTTGGGCTGGTCTTTGGGCCCGGGCTTGGGCTTGTTGTTGGTGCTGGAGGGGAGAGCGGGCATAGAGGGCATAGAGGGCATAGAGGGTATAGACGGGATGGCGTCGGCAAGACCCAGGAGGAGGAGGGTTATTGCAACGAGAGTTGGTGTCCGCATCTTGAGGCGGTGAGGGTGGAGCGAGTATTAAGTGTTTCGAACAGGACTAGCCTGGTAGCTGAATGAGTGACGCGAAGGACAAACAATTCGAGCGTGAGGTTGTCCAGAATAGCCTTGCTCGTTCAAGTGAGTGAGGAGAACAAAGAGATGCCCGGAACCAGACATCCTGAGTCGACTCCGGCGGCAGACCACCTAGAGGAGTATATACTAGAGTATGATAGATGAACATGAGTGTTGTACGACGACTCAACAGCGCGATTGTTTAAGCTACCGGATAGGACGAGTATCCGGAAGATTCACAGGCTTCTATGCATCGCGGATATGGGCATAGTTCGCATCGAGGACCACTTGTGCCTCAGGGCACAACGAAGGAACCTTAGGATACATGCCCGATATGGTTGGTCTTCCGGTCTGAGGGCTGGCTGAAGATTCGAAAGAGGTCATAAGGCACGAGTCAATTGATAGTACGGTGGCCGATGCCGAAGCTGCAACACCAGGTTTTTGGGGTGAAGTCATCCCAGGATGGTGTCCGTGCTGGACGTGTCTGGGGCGGAAAATGTTTTGAACCTTGATGCTGGGTGTTCGCCGTGCGCGCCAGGCACGACAAAGAAGCTCACTGGGCAGTCGTTCGGCAGGATTTAATGCCAAAATCGGATTCGTTTCATCAGTGAATTGCTTCCACGGTCACGGTGCATTAACCTGGTCGCTGTGCAGTGGTTCTTGATCAAATGTTCTGTTGCATCATGGTCTGATCTGGCGATTGGGCGTTGCGTTCGTCGTGCGCTGTAAGTGGATGGGCCGATGCTGGGACACTGCGCTGGGTTACGAGGTTTACGTTGCGACGTTTGCATTGCTAAATTGCTGTGAAGACCGTGTTTGAGTAGACATGGACGTGGTGGAGGGAGGACCGCAGATTACATGTCGATCCGCCCGATCTGTTCGTTTGGCAGATGTTCGTTTGAAGGATGCTCGTTTGGTAGACTACCCTGTGCACATCCGAAGATCACAGGGTACATTGGAAGACCAGTTTTGGAAATCACCTTTGTGGTGCTTGTAAATAGGGTTGGTACTGTGTCTCATCACCGAGTCAACCAACGCCATGATGAGCATTCCGCGAACAGGGTTCAAAGATAGACTTCAAAACAATGGCAACTCACTGCTCGATGTGGACGACGTCGATCCGTCATTTCAACGTCGTGCCCCTTACCACATGGCTCCGTGGTGTGATGGGACAGACTGGAAAGTCGAGACGTCGATGTCCACCTCGCCATCGCCGTGGGCTGATCATGAGCGTGAACCACCGCGGAGCTGTATGCCTCAAGGACGGCCAAGCGTAGAGTTCACGAAGCGGCCTCAACCTTGCCATTCAGCTCGGTACCAATCGCATCTGATGCCCGTGATGCATGCTCGGCATCCGCTTCGTACTTCTTCCATCTCTTCTCGCGCTCAACCCCGTTTCGCCGCTGAGTCGTATCGCAGTGCTCCTGGTTGCCGCACTCGCACTCGCCACTGGGCCTCAGCCACCGATAGGTGATGCTCCAGCGGTGATCACGCTGACGGACCGTCCCGTCGGCAAGGCTGTCGGTCTTGCGCTTTTTGATGCCGTGCGTCCAGTGCAGCCTCGAATCCCCTGACATCTTCATCAGGCTCCGCGGCTTGAGGTCTATGTCGACCCTGCGGTCGCCGTTGCGGAACTGCATGACCACCGGCGAGCCCAGGGAGAGCGCATACAGCTGGTCGTATGCCGAGTGCGTGTCCACGTGGGGCGGGATGCCGGCGCCGGGTGGGTAGTGCTGAAGACATACTTGCTCTGGTGGGCGGCCTTCATAGGTAGGAATCAGAGACTCGAGCCAGTCTGGAAACTTCTTGAAGGGTATGTCTGGGTCAACACCAAAGGTTTTGTAGTCGAAGGTGTAGCCGTAATGCAGAGATATGCGTCCAGTGCGATCAGGCCACTCGAGCTGGTTGCGGAAAATTTCCACAAGCTTCTCTTCATGCTCCGCGGAGACAAAGTCGTCTTGCCAGAAGATGCCGTGCGGTTCTATGGGTAGTTCTTCCATATCAACGTGGGCAGCACCCTGTCTTGTCGCTCGCAGTATGTATGTGGTGCTCCGGGGTGGTGAGACTCAGAAGGTGATTTTGTTACTCCTTGTCGTGCGGATTCGGAATCTTCAGGGTTCCTTTGTAGGCAAACCCGAACCCGGACCCTGGTCGTCTGGCTTCGACAGCCTTCCATTAATACTATTGATACTGCCATATTATTTCACCCAGAGTACCTAGTACATGGTATTATTTCATCTGGCGTACTATTTCACATGATCATTTTTTCCCTCTGGATGAATTATTACGTAATCTGGCATACCATTTCAATCCGAGTATTCTTTTTCACACGGTTGTTATTTCATCTGGTGTAATTTTTCACGTAGAGTATTATTTCCATCTAGTGTGATTTTTCACTTGCACTATTATTTCACAGGTAAGATTTGGATTCAAAAACCGCAATATTTCAGGCGATTCATTTTTTGAATTTCTTTCTGTCCCTTCAAACTTTCACAAATTCACGAACCAACAGCAGACTTCAGAAGTTCAGGTCTCACTCGTCTCATCAGTACGTATCTCAACTCTCACACTCTGTTTTAGACCTTCATCTGATGCTCTCATAGCCATGGCAAACTTTCCAACTCGAAGACGTTGTGGCCCGTCAGGATTCCCTCCCTCGGTCTCGGCGAAACCCTTCCCCATCCTCCTGCTGCCCAGGGAGTTGCGCGACATGGTATGGCGCTATGCCCTCGTCAGACCAGACAACATCTGCATTTCCCTCTCAGCCTGCTGGGCCCTCGAGCGCCGTGGCATGAACATCAAGCATCGCTCCCGCATCGAATGGATCCGGGAGGATGCTACGCCTGTAAACGGGGAAGTGAGCGTGCGGAAGGAAATGGGAACATACTTCCTCTCGACAGAGAGCCATCCTGATACTCGCACCTTCGCATTGGCTTGCCTACATCAGAGACACGCCGGACACAGGGTCAAAACAAGATCCACACGGCTCAGAGATCGCCCCAGCGTCAGGATCTTCCGCACTTGTCACCAAGTCTACAACGAGACCATGCCAATCTATTTCTCCGAGAACTGCTTCGCTTTCCGCACAGTCTACGACCTCGACAAGATGGGACACCGTGTCTTTGGCGCCCATGCAGCCTTTGCCTTCCTGAAAGACAGGTCAGATGGCGTACTGAGCCACATCAGACATATCGACCTCAGCATGATCCAGCCAGCCAAGATCGACACGTCAGCCGGAGATTGCCGTCTTCTTTACGACTTCCTTGAGCGCAAAGATGGTCGAGATGTTTGGGCCGCTCTCCTCCGAATCATCGACACCAAGATGAGCCTCAGTCACCTCAGTCTCTGCCTTGCAGGCTGGAGTTTACATTCCCTCTCTACGACAGACCTGCTCGACAACGTTTCTGGGAGCTTTAGAGCACTGTGCGACCTGTCCGAGGTCCCGCGTCTCACCCTCAGAGTGGCGGACGTCAGAAGACCCAAGAGATCCTTCACCTGCGCTAGCAAGCGTGCCCACCGCACGAGATGCTTCGAACGACCCCACTGTGGGCTGGCGTACAACACTCTTTGTCTCGCCGACACTGTCAAGCTGCTGCGCGACAACCTGCTCGTGAATGGGGATCAGCTTGGCCATCGAAACATGCACGGACGGCTTTACTACAACGACTCCGCCTCTTACTGCATGATCGTCGAGACCGATGACGATTCAAAGGGTCGCAGCCATGTGGTCTCGGCCTCGTCTGGCGGCCGGGAGGACAAGAGGGGCAGTGGGAGGGCAGGCAAACCAGAAGGAATGTCGGACATCAGACGGGCTGCATACGGCCCAGATGGCTACGATATGTTCCAGGTTCTGGGTGGTTCTGCAGGCGTGGAAGGCTTTGTGAACGCATGGGAGGATGACGGAGCCAATGGTGCTCAGTGATAATCTGGTCAATATGCCGCGAGGGTTGACATAGGACGGGGATGAATCTGCGTTACCGGATTCAACGAAGCCAATCAACCGTGGGTCCAGGATAGCAGAACGGTATGCGTTGTGTAAATGGACAGCCGTCGCCTCCGTTGAGGACCACCCGACAATTGCCCGTGGACGGTTTTCTTGCGCATTGGTTATCGGGGTGGGGTTGGGTATGTGTATTTTCCTTCCTTGAACGACAATCTTTTTCGGTGTCATGAAATCGGATAGCCTTCAAATTGGACGCAATGATAATCAGATGCCTCTGAAAATACTTTTGATGTCATCCCGTACGTAATTGCTGTCGCTGCGTAAGTTTTCCTTATTCTCCTGTATCAATTATGGTCCCGGACACTGTTGGGTATAGCGGCACTGCAGATGATGGTTATGTGTTATAGATCCTCCACCAGATTGGTCCGCAGTTGACGTGGACTATGCGGATCTGTATGTACAAGTTCAAGACGAAAGCGGGACTATTTACAACTATTTACAGCATCGCTGCTTGTGATGAAGCCTAGGGTTGAAACACGGAGTCGGGGAATAGGAGGGCCATGGCCTAAGATTCTGCTTTATTGGTGTCTAAGGTTCCGGTCTTTACCGTCCGTGTACAAAGATCACTGGCATGTTGTGGATTTTGCGATAGGGTCCAACTATCTTAGTAAATTTATAGGGATGAGATATTTTCTTCGTAGTGGGATCCGTTTCAAAATTGCGACTACTCGTGGAATATACGGTCAAAATGCCAAAACAACAAACGACTCACCAAAGATAGGTCATCCCACCTGACAAGAACCGCCGCCGACAGGACAACAGACGCCGGGCTAGAGTTTGCGGCCTTATGAGTTTGCCGAATATCAAGCCCAGAAACGTGGTTTCACATGACAAGTCACCGGTGACACGTGGGAAGTGACTTGTGTGGTATATACTCCACACCCGTTGACATTGTGCCGTTAATATTGTGCTCCGCGACCACAATCCTCGTTGGACCCCAAATCAAATAGATTGTGCCACAGACACGCGCTGTCTTTGTGCCCACCCAGACAATGTGTTACGAACTCCCTGTAGAAGGACTGTCAAACATTCGAGAAGGCTTCATCGAAGGAACGCGTCGGATATTGTGCGCCGGAAATATGACACGAAGAATGAGAGCATCAAGCTGGCCACACAAGGGTCTTGTGCTATAAATTCCCCATCGTTTCAATCTGTTTTCCATGCGTAGACTCTTCATGCCTGGGATCATAAGACCAACAACAGGACTCTCGGTTAAAGTCTGACTAGCATCCACTCCTTCCTCGTTTCTCTTCTCTTGGTTATCTTCTTGCCTGGCCAGCGCCTAAAGCCATCTCCACCCCCCCCCCCGACGGCGCTATCAAGGATTCAAGATGAGGTCAAACTTTTTCGCGGCCATATCTTTGGTCCACACCACGGTCCTTGGTAGTCTTCTCATGGCGCATGATACAGGCCCTCTCGGTCCGCGAACCTCGCAGGCTAGCATCATCAACGCTCCATTGACAGACTGGATCAAGAACAACTCGACAGATCTACAGTGGTATACAACCATCTCAGTCGGCACGCCACCGCAAACTTTGTGAGTCTTTAAGAATTGAAGGGAAATAAAACAAGTCCCTAACACCTTTTCTAGTACCGTCGTCATCGACACCGGCTCGGACGTTCTATTGCTTCCGCAAAGTAACTGCACCAGCTGCTCCCCTGAGCAGAGAAAGTTCCATCCTTCCAACTCGTCCACATTCGCCTGGTCTCCTCTGGGCAGCGACGACCCTGGCTTCGGCACAGGCGTTGACACGATCCCCCTCGCAGATGACCAGGGCGCTCTCTGCAACTGGGCGGTCGACGATGTCTCGATGCAGGGACTGACAGCATCAGAATTTCCCTTCCTACTATGTTATGATGAATCCCCGGTCATTTCATATATGCCAGGAATTGATGGAATCTTGGGCCTCGGTCTCAACCGTACGGGATCTTTACAATGGGCTCTACACGAGGCTGGGCTGCTAGACAGCGGGATCTTCGGCTTGTACATGCCACCAGGCCAGGTATCCGGCGGACAACTCACGCTTGGTGGTGTCGACGAGACCAAATTCGAGGGAGACTTGGTATGGATGCCGCTGGACCAGGAACTTGCCGAGGGCCACGAGCAATGGGTCGTCGACATGCAGACCATCCTCGTCAATGGACAGCCACTGCAAATTCCCAGCAGCGATGAGACCTCAAACGCCAAGATACCCTACTCGCAGAGCCTGGTCCAGGTGCTGGACTCAGGCACCTCTTTCATCATGGCCCCGGACAACGCCACCGCAGCCGCTCTGTACGCACAGATCTCCCCAAAGATCTACCAGATCGACCCAGTCGGTACTTGGGGCTGCTCTTGCGAAGACATGGCTGTCATAGTTGAATCTGGTGTTGAGCTCACCTTCCTCCTCGGGTATGATGGCAAGGGAACCCAGCTGAATCTCACCCTCCCGAGCAGCTTTTTCAGCCTGGGACCTTATCCCGGCATGCCCGGTATCTGCCAGGCGGTGGTCAACGATTGGAGTGACGGGGTGTTCTACAATGGCACCGTGGGCTTGTGGGTGCTTGGTTCCCCGTTGCTGAAGAACTACTACACGGCTTGGGATGGACTGAATTTGCAGGTTGGATTCGCTCCCCTGCAGGTGGAATCTTCAGCATCCACGAGCTCACCAGCACACGTAAGTGCTTGCGCGCCCACCTCTCGCAAGCGGCGCGAAGCACGGCAGCCACCCACATCACAACAGCAATCCGGAGACCAGGAGCACCTTCGAGACCAACGCCATCTCGAAGCTATCCAAGTTGGACTAGGTGGAATACTTGTCGTTGATCAGTAAGCACCAGCTTGTCGTCAACAGCTAGTGGCTCAATGGAGAGTCCTTGACCATGTGGAACGATTTCGTTTGCAGAAACGTACAGCACGGAACGAAAGTGGACAACAGGATTGAAACAAGCCCCTCTGCATGATGCCTTGGGCCTCATGGGAAGGGGGACATGCGTATTGGACGGGGTTTCGATTCTATCGCAGCACTCAGAGTTGGCGATTTTAATTATCAGATCTTCCAGATTTCAGAGGTAGATGTTGCTGTATGACGTGAATGCATGCGTGCGTGTACCTTCTGTCCATACTCAATCGAGATGGACTTATTGAGTGCCTCGAATGCTCACTCATCTTTCTCAACGACCAGACACCACATTAAGAACTCCTCCATCCACTGCGATGATCTCTCCGTTCACGTAAGCATTTTTGGCCAGAAAGAGCACCGTCATGCCCATCTCCTCATCTCTTCCCCCTCTCATCGCCGGAACATGCCCCTTTTCCTCAATCTTCTCCGGCGGCAGGTGACTCTTTTGCCTGTCATTTGAGCTCTTGGCCGTCATCTCACTCGGGAAGTACCCCGGCGCAATCGAGTTCACGCGTATGCCAGTCTGCTGGAACTCCGCCGACATCAGCTTGGTGAGATGGACGGTGGCACCCTTGGCCGCATTGTACGAAAAATGCCCCTGGGCATGCCTCATGAGCCCGCTCATGCTGCTGGTGGTGATGACGCTCGGAGCGAACCTCTCCAGCGGCCCCTGCGGCTGTATGCTCGCCTGCAGCAGCGGCAGGAACGCCACCGTCGTGAAGTACACGCTCGTGACGTCAGCCTCGAAAGTGTCCCCCCACGCCTCGACGCTCTCGT
The DNA here is from genome assembly GCA_003012965.1 of Juglanconis oblonga. NCBI lineage: Eukaryota > Fungi > Ascomycota > Sordariomycetes > Diaporthales > Juglanconidaceae > Juglanconis > Juglanconis oblonga. The sequence continues at coordinate 12,994 of MUZH01004131.1, read as the reverse complement.
TGTCCCACAGCTTCCTCTTCAGGTCCTCGGCGTCGGCCCCGTCGGGCTCGGCCTTCGGGCCGGCGATGCCTGCGTTGCACATGAGCAGGTTGATGTACTTCTCGCCGTGGGTGGTGCGCAGCTCGTGGACGATCTTCTCGAGGTCATCCTTCTTGCGCACGTCGCAGGGCCCGAGGGGCACGATCTTGCCGCCGGTTGTGAAGTTGGGGTTGTGGGATTTGGCGGCCTTCTCGAGGGCCTCGATGCGCCGGCCGGTGATGTAGACCTTCGCCCCGTTTGCGGCGAGGGCTTGGGTCGCCATGAGACCGATCCCCGTGCCGCCGCCGGTCACGACGCAGACCCAGTCTTTGGCCGTGAAGAGCTTAGACACGTCGAAGTGGTGAGTCTCGGCCATCCTTGTATGCTGTTGAGTATGTTGGACGGTTGAACCTTAAGTACCTAGGTAGGCTCGGTGTTGTAAACTGTGATGTGAGCAGGTACGGTCAGAGGGTTCCAGTGCACTCGGATGTGGGAGAAGCGGTCGAACAGAACGATTCAGTCAGATCAGGCAACGATACAGATTTAAATAAAGGTNNCCCCAGATATGCTCTACATATCGGGAGGGCCACCCTTAGGTAACGACAGGCAACGATTCCGTTTGATTAACAAGAACTTGGGACAGAATTAGGCTGCGTGAATTGTCATGTGTTATTTCAAGATGATGACGGCAGCTGTACTTGCACGCGGGAGTCGGCAGCGGACACTGGTCCCGAGGTCATTCCTATCACTTGTGACCAAGCACTCTGGAGACTGGAGACCACTGGGGCCACAGGCCCATTGGTTAAAGAGAAAATGTCGCTCTCATTCATCCCTATGAACCTCTGGTACTCTCAAACGTAATGGAGCTCGTCCAAACGCTATGTCGAAACTCAGTTGTCTCACCGATGTTCATGATTTCGACGCCGCTTCTACCGGGCTCCACTCCTCGTTCCCAGTTCCTAACAGGTGCTGATGCATAGAACGTAAGCGCATGATGCATTTATACTCCCATAATGTTTGAAACACAAATAGTTCTCCTTCCTCCGTCCGCTTATCCGACATCACCTTGAGGAGCTGGATTCGCCTCAGCAGTTCGTCCCCGCCTGGCATGCTAATGATCCAATTCTTGACTCCTGGCATCATCACATTTTCTTGCACGACCGCCACCATTTTGTATTGGTCTTCATCGACTCTGTCGATGCACTGTTTTACGACTCCGGTATCGTTCAATTCGGCGGCACGAACAATCAAGGCGTGTAGGGATTCTGGCAGCCGGTACTTCTGCAGTACTGCAGCGTTCACCAGCAGTAACTCCCTGAGCTCAGGATTCTTCTGCAAAAAAGGTTGTGCCTCTTCCATGATGGCTTCCTAAGCATCGTTTTCCAATCCATGGCTTTCGACGAGGAACTGTCTGATGCACCTTTGCTGGTGCGAAACCATACCAAGCTCAATGACAACTTCGGGCGTGGAAAGGTGGTCAAGTTGCCGTTGTTGGCGGCGGAGCTGCTCCGACGCCCTCTTGATATACAGGGTACGGTCGTCGAACCTTTTCTTGAGCAGGTCTCGCAACTGATGGGCCACGAGCACGCAGAGTGAGTTTTCCAATTCGATTAGCAGTGCCCACAGTCTCCGGAAGGTCTCGAGACTGTCATCGTCGGCTATGGCTTGGATATTTTCGTATGTCTCGCGTATGAGGGATATGATATCTTTCCGATGTGGACTATTCAACAGTCTGCTCTTTGCATATCCGAGGCAAGATCGAGCCAGGTACTCTGGGCCTGTTGGAATGAAGTCGGCGATGGTGCAGGCAAGGTCATAGAGCAACAAGGAAGCTCGTTCAGGATCATTGTCGAATGGTGTTGTTGCCACTTTTCTGGCTGCCTCGTGATAGCGCTTCACTGGTCGGGTCGACACCGGGGACGTGGATAATAGAGTGTTCCAGGCCGGGATCGGATACGATGGCTCGAAAAGGCCGAGAATTACTGTGGCGCTTGCAATGAACCCAAGAACTGTTTGTGTGAATCTGACGCGAAAGGTCTTCATATTTGGACTGAAGTTGTTCTGGAAGAAGCGGAGCTGAGACACTGTGTTATGTGTCGAACGGATGGCCCTGCTTGTGACGGCAGAGCGCCTGAGTCCTCTGGCGAGAAACATAACGAGTATGTCTGTCAGTACGAAGTGCAAGGCTTTGGTTCAAGTACTAGGTACAAATGAAAGGTGTCTGATGCATTGAACGAAAGACTCTGTGGGTATATGGGGGACACATCGTTGGCAAGTCAACAAACCGTGGGAGACGACATTGAATTCGGATAGCCAGATCTCGGATGGTAAGAGCTACGAAGAGAGCACTTGCTCAAGTGATCTGGGTCCGTGATCGATTTTCAACAACTGTCCGCGATCATACTTTCCTCTCGGCGGTCGTAGGGAGAGCCAAGCCCCCGTCATCTGCACACAAAATCATAGAGTTTCGCCAACCCTTCTGCGTATCTAATTCATCTGGACGCCTTCTTTGAAGTGAGCTGAGAGAGCCATCCCGCAAAAACCCATAGCAACTTTGAGTCTCTGAAGATAACGACTAGCAGCAGTAGCGCTGCGATTAGCATCGCAGGCCCGGTATTTTCTCAAAGGAAGTGAGAAAATCGGTCTGTAGGTGAAGGTGTGCGAAGGTGATGGCAGCGGTCGGCCTCCAGCAAAAAAATTCTGGGGCTGTAAAATTGAAACAGCCAACAAGGTCAGGATATTATTAGCCTGCAGGCGATGGCCCATCAGAAGGGCCACGGTCGCGTATCAGGGTATTTTTACCAGGGGTGAAGGTGTATTCAGCGCCCCCACGTAAGACGGTAACCACCGTAGGGGCAAAGGTGTAGTGAGTTTATATGATCGGATGCAGTCGCCGGCAATGTGGTCAGATTGTTGGTCAAAACAAATGGAACGTTTCAGTACTGTGCAGTGACCTGCTTTCATTGCACAGCTCCCGATGGGAGACACTGGGCCTCACGGCCAGGCCGTCTCAATGGTCTCGACATTACTCCTGTTGGTTCAAGCTTGAAGTCAGACCTGTCGTGAGATCTGAGAATTCTTACTATAAATACGCGCTGTTCATGGCAGCACATACGGTGAAGTTTTACCGTCCAAAGCAGGTCTTTGCCGTATTCTCTTGTTGATCAAATACTTGTGAGCAATTTAATATTGCTTGTATCCCAACTCCCAGCTGAGAACCATTGCATTCCTTTTTTCTCTATATTAAGTGGTCACAGTTCTATGCTGCTTCGCTCTTGACTCTCCTACACTTATTGTACACTTTTACGTCAACGTGAATCACTTCAAAAAGGTTGATCAAGATGCATTTCCTCATCCCCACTATCCTTGCTCTCGCCGGCATGAGTTATGCCAGGTCTGGTCCTGTCAGAAGACTGTCTTCTTCAGGATCGGGCACGTACAGCGTCACGCCACACACTTCCTACTCTTCTTCTGTGGGTGTTTTGGGCTGCAAGATCAACTACAATCGGGTGGCTTATTGGCCTATGCAAGTGGACTGCGACAGCATGTGCATCAAGCTTACATACAACGGGAAATCGCTGAATGTTCTTCACATCGACACTTCTGGCGGTGCATACGACATTTCTTATGACGCCTGGAGCCAGCTCTACTGCGGTGTGTCCGGAAAGGATCAGACTTGCACTGGTGGAGGTGTTGATATGCAGTGTACTTTGAGAGCCCCATCCTCCCCGATTCCCAATCAATCTTTACTGACACGGAAAATTCCACCAGACGAATGGGTCGACATGTCCCAGTGCAGCGACATCCTCAACAGCACCGGCAAGCTGCCCTTCGCTGCCGCTAACTCGATGAACCAGATTGCCTCCTGCATAGACGCCGGAGACAATTGGACGGCTAAGAACTATGAATTATACAACATAGCGAATCCGACATGTACATATGGCTACGATGAGAAGTGCACCGTCAACTACCCTGCCGAGAACGATCCCACCTGTCCTCACCAGCTCGGAGCTCAGCCTGCCTTGACGAGTGACCCTGTCTACAATATCAACTATCCGAATACTGGGCTAGCGGCAGTCAGTCTCGCCACATAGCGGAGAACAGGGCTTTTGGTGATTCTTTATCACTGTACATATAGCTTGACGAAGAGCTCCGGGGAGGTGCAAGGGCTCTGGTGGAGCAACATCCACGACTGGCGGGGATTGTATCAGACTGAAACCCGCACATTATTATAGTAACTTTCTTCACTTGTTTACTGGTTTTATTTTCTTGCAATGGCTGCGCTATGAAGAGATCGTGGTAACTGAGCAGACAGATGCATTGCAAGTTCTCATCAGATGTAAAGACACCTATCCAACAGACCAACCTGGAAGTGACTGTAAGTGTATTTTATTCTCTAGACCTGTGATTTTGCAGCCATGTTTTAACCCGTGATGCAATATTTGCTAATTATTATCAAATAGAGATAAAGTTCTTACTTTCTGATATATAGATGCTTATATAATATAAGGATACAATTCAATATTAATGGTATATTGTTACCTCATTCACAGCGGAAGCCTACCAAGTGGACACCTAGGTATATAAATCTAGGTCTTGGAGGGTGCCTTCCTTGATACCTCTGCGGTACACTTGCAACGTCATTGCCAGGGTTCGGGCTCTTCAAGGTTCAAGTGGACACCAATGGCAGCGATCCTGTGAACAGTGACCTGATGCAACTATTGCATCCTATCGAGGCAATTACAAAACAGGAGAGTAATTACAAAGCAGGAGAATTACAAAGCAGGAGAATTACGAAGTGGGAGGAATGTGAGACCGTAGGCAGTCGAGAGGTGCCTGTCGAATGAAATCGTCAAGGGCGAGGAATGCAGAAAGAAGGAATGCAGTAAAACATGTACCCCGCCAGACCAGACCGGTAGTCTTGTGATATCATAAGAGACCGCGAACCACCGATCACCCCATCCTAGGGCGAATTCCGAACTCCAACGACCATCCCACCATTCAGACACCACACAAGATCAACACGTCTCAGCTGCAGGAGAAGTCAACATGACGGCAATGAAGGCCCTTGTCACCCAAGAAGACCACAAGGTCGCCGTGCAGGAGATCGACATCCCTAAGCCAGCTGAGGGCGAGATCCTCGTCAAGGTGAACTACGTTGCACAGAACCCAACTGACTGGTAGGCCACCACACGCGTTCTTACCAGCATACACGGATCACTCACACCATCTCAACAGGAAAGCCGCCAGCGCCGCCCCGCCCGGCCGCATCGTCGGCTGCGACTTCGCCGGCACCGTCGCGGAGGCCAACGGCTCCTCCTGGCGCGAGGGCCAGCGTGTCGCAGGCTTCGTGCAAGGCACCAGCACCAACGGCCTTGGTTCCAACCCGATCCGCGGCGTGTTTGCCGAGTATTGTGTCGTGGAGAGCAGCCTGGTCTACGCAATCCCGGACGACGTCACCGACCAGCAGGCCGCGGTCATCCCACTCGCGTTCGCGACCGCCGTGCAGGCTATGGTGCAGCGGCTGGGCCTTCCTGAGCCGAGCAAGCCTGCTAAGACGGCGTTTCCGTTCCTGGTGAATGGTGGTACGAGCTCAGTAGGTAAGTATGCCATTCAGCTGGCCAAGCTTGCGGGACTGTTTGTGGTGGCTACCGGGTCGAAGCGGAACCACGGCTTGTTGAAGGAGCTTGGTGCCGATGCGACGGTGGATTACACTGAGAAGGACTGGCCCGAGCAGGTGCGGAAGGTCACGCACGACGGGCTGGAGCACGCATTCGACTGCATCGCGGAGAAGGGCACATGGGAGTCCATCGCCGCGGCTATGTCGCCTACCAAAGGCGGACACATCGTGGGTCTGTTGCCGTGGGCGAAGAGCCGGGAGAAGGTCGAGCAAATCAACAAGAAGGTCAAGGTTGAGAGCACGATTGTGTACACGGTGTTCGAGCGCCCATTGAAGTACCCTGGGTTCGACAACTGTGGCCCGGCGACGCCTGAGGACAAGGCCGTTTGGGAGAAGTACCTAACAATGCTACCCGAGCTGTTGAGCAGTGGAAAGATCAAGCCGAATCGCATCCGGGAGCTGGGTGGGCTGGAGGATATCTTGACAGGCTTCCAGGAGCAGCAGGCGGGCAAGGTCAGTGCTGAGAAGTTGGTGTACAAGGTTGGGTCTACTTCAGGCAAGCTGTGATGGATGATGCCTCTTTAGTAGCTATATGGAGGTGGGAAACCATGCCGTCGGCCAGGGCCCCTTCATGTCAACCGATGTTTCGTACAGGCCTTCCTCATGCTGGACTCCAAGGTCCAGACAACGGACAACACATTCCAACACATTCCCTTTTGAGTGACAGTATTTCGTGGTTGCGTCATAATAGAGGAGTGTTGGTGTTTCACTGCAGGATTGAGAGCTGATCGTGGCTCACCCAGGGCCTGGACCTCCTTCCCCGACATCACCAGCAACAGGTGAGCCTAGGGCAAGTGCGAATGGCGACCTCATCATCACACACATAATATAAGCTGTAAGACGGAACTTCTGACTTCCATTCCAAGTCGCTGCTAGGGACCGGGGACAACACTTGAGAGCAAACAGTACAGTCTGTCCACCTCATGATGTCTGTTGCGCACTGATGCGATTCTCGAATAGCTCAATCTTTCATCACTACGGTTCTTTCCACCAGTCTTTGCACATTGTCTCGGAACACAATGGGTGAAATGCGGCCTCTGACCGAAGAGGACGAAACGGCTTGGAACCGAGCTGATGGTGCTACTCAGGACGACTTTCTCAGGCATGTACACAGCTCCCTGTTCAAGCTGATGGTGATGGTCCTCAGACGTGCTGATACTTTGTTCCTCCAGTATCTACCAACAAAATAGAGGCCGCCTGGTTCATGTCTGGGGGTAGTGCATCCCAAGCCCGGTTCTCACCGAAGCATCAAACGTCATCAAGCAAATCTTCGAAGAGACTCCTTATGGCGCTGAACTCATAACCACCCGGGTCCTACAAGAATTCGACCAGACAACTGTAGGGGCATTTCTCGGTCTTTTATTGCACTTTTACTTGCAGAGGCACCAGAACCAGCCATTGAGCGTGTCCACTTCATTCTCAGATATTTTTGCCGAGGAAGTCAAGATGATTCCACTGATCAAGCTTGGGAAGCTTGAGTTCAGGCTTGAATGCCAACACGATATCAACACATGCGTTTGGAGACTCATCATGCATGCAATCCACAACTTGAAGGGCTGTCGTCGGGATACGTATGGGGAGACTGAAGCATCGCTGAATATGCTTGAACAAGCTTATACGGAGACTGATCGTGGGCTGAATGCGTTTGACAGGACTACAGTTCGGCTTAAGCTGGTGGATACCGGGATGAGACTGGCAGGGAGGCTAATCGAGATTCATACCGTGGATGTAGACGACATTTTGGTACGTCACATGAGACTGATCAGTGCACAGGAAAGATGGTTACAATGGCATTACCGAGATCAACATGAGAGAGCAGCATAAATATAGCATGCTGCATTTGTGGAGCAGTTAATGTTGTCTGTACAGGTTACTCATGAACATGTTATTGATTCCTTCTGAAGCTCGAATCTCGGGATGGACAACCCATTAGCGCGGCACGACTCGTTGTCAAGCCAGGGGAAAGACTGCACTGGAATGAGGCTATCGTGGGAGTTGAGGAGCACGGGCCATTCCGAGCGCGTATCAGCAAAATGACGTATATGTAGACCCAATAGCCAATGAGATAGCGGCTGACCCGCTGAGGAGCCCCTCCACAGCAAGCTGCAAGGGTACCTAACTAAGGCGGGCGGCTGCAACCAGTACGGAGCAGTACACCACCATCTACGATTCTACACTTTTCTATCCAACGACACCTCCTCCATCTTTTCTTCGTCGGCATCCACTGGCTGATGCGGTTCTCCATCATCATCTCATAACCACCCAGCACCATGGCTTCACGGGGAGTCTCGACTCTCAAGTTCGTCGGCACCGTCTCGCTCGGCCTGCTGACAGTAAGTCATCCATCTTCTGATAAGGCGACCTTGGGACATCCCCGCATTGGGCTCAGTTGGGATCGTGCGGATGGATGACTTCATCCACTCGACCTGGTCCAGCCTGACCGTGTCGACCAACACCAAGAACCCCTTCCTCTCTTGGTCGCAGTTGTCTCAAAGCTGAAAGAAAGATGCTAACTTCGCATTTCCGGCAGGGCCTGTCCTACACTCTATCGACCCTCACTGTCCCGACGCTCCTGACACTGCCCTCCGCGTCCACCGCCTCGCGGGCCTTCAGGACCCTGACCACCACCGCCCGAACCCACCTGCGCACTCTCGCTGGTGTCTCCAGCGCCTCCTTCTTCCTCGCCTACGCCCTGTCACCCCGCTCCTTCCGCCATCCCTACCTGCTGTACACCTCGATTCTCGTGGCCACCTCGCGCCTCGCCATCTCCGACGCCATCGCGCCATACCTGCTTAGCCCGCCCCAGCAGACCTCGTCCTCCAGCGCGCCCCAAAGACAACCCCGCAAGGACCGGTCCTCAGCGACCCGCCGCATGGAGATGAGTTACGACATGATCGGTTCCGACGCCCACGGCGAGGCCACGCTCGACTCGGCGAGCGACCGGAGTGTCGAAGACGACACCGCCGCAACGCCCGTGTCCGATAACGTCAATGGCGAGGAGGTCCGTGGCGAGGTCGAGTGGTTCCTCAAGAAGCAGGCCGTCTCCACCGCCGTCACCGGCCTCGGTTTCGTGATGGCCGTCGTGGGCATCTGGGGCGACGGGGCTGTGTCCTATATGTCTGAAGCCTTCGTCGTCAACCAGTTCGATATTTGAGAGGATTTAATAATTCCTCTCAATATGGGGGAGGGGGGGTTTGGGATGTGGTCGAGCTCTGGTTGAATCTCGGCCAAGACACTCACTGGTTGGGGAAATGGGGAGAAAACAAGAGATGGGATGGGAGTACAAGACTGGAGTAGTCGAGCCGGCTGTTGAATTAGACAAGGAGGGTTCCTGTCTGATGCTTTGAGTTCAGGACCAAGTCCCTATCTTTCACTCCTCTCCGTCTAGTTATGACATAGTTGCACTACGGAATCAATACACTGCGTTTGATCATCCTTTAGACACACCCTTCAGCAGCCTTTCGCTCGGTCTTTCACAAGGGCTAAAATATCTGCTTGGCCTAGTTGGCTGTGCAGTCTCCCACAACTCCGTCTCGACTGATTTCGCAGTAATTGAAGTCTAGAATCCAGCGCATGGGTTGTTGGTTCATGGTGCCCCACTTGTTACATGGAAAATCCGGGGTAATGGTCGGAAATGACACTGCGGAATTATCCGTGAAAATTTAAGCTTAAATCGACCCCCTTCCCGCTTCCCCAGCACAGCCTTGCTAAACAAAACCCCACTGCCGTGCTACTCTAAACCTTGCCTGGTTCGCTTCAGCTTACTGTACGAGAAAGAAAAAGGTAACTGAACCTGCTTTGGTGTCTCGAGGATTTGATGGACAAGTCGCCCGTTTCTAAGCATGTGAGCAATGCAACGGGCAACTGACAGACAGTCAAGATGGGCCAGGAGCACATCATATTCATAGAGCACTGGTTGAAGAAAGCATGATATGTCCAAAGCCTCTTTGTGCAACTAGCATGTAAGCCGCATCCATCATCAGGCAAGCAGCGTAAGACCATGAGCAATGCAGAGTCTCCAGTAATTAGTAGTGGGTGAGACAGCATTACCTGTGGGAGTAGTTACCTAGGTTTACTCAACTGCTCTCCCTCCTGATCACAGAACTCAAATACTTGGAAAGAACGAGTGACTTACATGGGTATTTGGCTGTGATGGCTGTCTTTTTGGGACATTACAGAATCCCACCAATTTCTTTGCACTGGAAGCTGCACTCAGAGAGGCATTCCGGCTTGCAGCACAGTGGGACCTAGGTCTACGGAGGTTCACTTCTTACCAAGCCTAACATCACAATATTCAAGCAGTGGTCTCTTTTTCAACATCATATCACCCCAGTGGACGGTATTCATCAAAATATCAAACACACCAAAATCCAGACAACCATCACCATGTGCAACGGGGACTGTCTGTTCTGCTGCTGTGGAGGTGGAACTGGCCGTGGATCCGGAAGCCACGATGGGCAAGTTGACAGGGCCATTGTGCACTGTCTAACAGGTACGAAGACCCAGACCATTCTACGGCTCGCCGAGGTAGAGTCCCAGCCCTATATCTCCAAGTTGACCGCCTAGGCACGGTACTGATTGATCACTTACTATAACAGGCCACCACGTCTATTGTTGCCTTCGCAACCTGCTTCTCTGCATTGGAGGAAGGCCCATTCCCGCAAAACTGGGTCAGGAAGGACACCGGTTTCATCATGGTTGCAGGTGCCATGGGCCTCATCGCAACATTGGCCATCCTCCTTGCTGTCTTTTGTCTGGCCCCCAGGTCATGCTCCGGTTCAAGACTTGGTCGCAAGACGTCAATTGCCTTTGTGATCCTCGAGTTTCTGGTATACATTGTGCGGGTGGCTGCCATGGCTGATTTTGTGGTGAACTCGCAGAAAGCTGTGAGTATCAATCTGAGAGTAAAAGACTATATATTAACTTTGAACCCCACCAGGTCATCGAGGCTAGCCAGCTGCTTGTGAGCCAATCCAGTACTACACAGATCCTCTGCGATTCCATAGGCACTGGCAGTGCACAGTGCATACAGGTGGAAGCTGGATGGTGCTTCTTGGTTGCCTCCCTGAGTTTTGCATCAGTGGGACTCAGCGCCCAAATCTTGAACTATATGAAATGCAGGCCTGGGAATAAGCTGCCCTTGCCTATCAATGCCTTGGAGCTAGGTTTGCTTGATCATAACGGGAGAAGGCCCAGGCATGGTTGGGAAGGTTGTGATACTGCATATGCTGGGAATTGTGAATCAGGTCAGCAACAGGATATGGGTTCCAGCTCACAGATCCAAATGTGGTAGGTAAAGAGGATGGAGATCTCGCGCTGGCATGTGATGAAGAGTCTTATGATCGAGATGCATTTATCAGGATAAGAGCAGTGGCGAGTTGTGGTTAAGCTGTGGACAGCATATTGCATGCTATTTTGTTGGATGCAGAGGTGGCTTCTGAAAAGTGGAGAACAATCCAACTTGAGTATTTCCACAGGAGCCTCTTCCGAAAGAGAAACCGTTGCAATTTTTGGAGTTAATTGACATTATACTTAAGTAAGCACAGCCTAAAATCAGTGCAGTACGCAAGTGAGCTAGATAACAGTTGGCAGTGAAAAAGGACCAAGGCTTCTCTCACCCTCAGCTTGCCCAGAATAGAAATGACGGATATTTAGAAATGCCAGACTGGTAACAATACTTCTATTCAAAAATCCAGCAAGATTTCAAAAAGTTGCAAGGTACGGGATTTGCACCCGTGTCTCCTGAGGTCCCGAAAAGCATGCCTTATTGGGGATCAGACAAGCTAACTACTGCTCTAACCTTGCTACATTTTTTCTCTCTTTTTAGCAGGGGCAATGTGCCATTACACTACAGTCACCTGCAACTTGATTGAGAATCCCGCGTAGAATCGGAGCTTAGAACTCCGAAGAATTGCCATGACCAACCCCAAGCTTTGATGGGCAGCAATGTTGGGATTGGTGGGGGCCGACTGAGGATGAGGCAAGGCTGATGACGAAACAAAGGATGATCCCTGGGTTGGCGGGAACTGACAGCTTGATGCGAGCACGTCAACAGGACTAGTGAGTATGCATAATGGAGGGAGCAATCATATTTATAGATGGGCAGAATCGTTCGCACCCAGGTTCAAGGGACCCCCTCCTCCCCAGAAAATCACCCTATCGCAAGATCCTCCATCACTAATGCTATTACTATAATCTTTTTGCACTAATTTTCATCTTGCAGATAATTCTTATGATACTAAGTAGTTATTGTTTTAAGCTCTTAATATAGCTATAAAAGCTGTGACGGTTTCATTTATATAATACAGGATGCTTAAAAGCCTGGCACCTAAGACTATATAGTGCTGTTCCTCTATTACATAAAATAAACTATTATAGCTTTTATAGCTATACTAACAACTAAGAAATAGTAACTGCCTAGTAGCTTCAAAAAATAACTATTTATAGTTAGTTCAACTGTAGTGAGAAGAGGTATTAATTAAATATAATATTCCTGCTATTCAGTAGACTAGTCTCCAGCTAAGACCTTAAAGTAAGAAAATAAGTAAATAGATATTAAACGGCTCTTCCTCGATGCATTTCTCTCTTGAACCCCTTTCTGAGTATAGTTTGCTCAGCGATCCCGGCCGCTAATTTTGCTCTGGCCTGCCCTATTCTAAGGCTATCCGTAGAAGTACCTAAGTCTTGGAGAGGACAGAGTTCTAAATGTAGTACTACTACACTATACTATACTATACTACACTACAAGGGTCCCTAATATACTATATGTAGTACTACTATAAAATTACTATATTTATTGAATAGCCTTTATACGTATATATACATTTCTCTGATTCTTCGCTGGGTGGAGATAAATATATATATTATTTAGCTCTACCTTATACGAAGGGGAGGAGACGAAGTCTCCGATCCTTATATAAAGCCTAAGTACTTGTTTTAGGCGCATATAACTACGCCTAGGTATAATCTGCTAGCTATAATAGCTAATATTAGAGTCTCTAACTATGCCTTATATATAGCCGTAATACTAGTTATTCTAATACTAGCATCTCTTCTTTTACGGCTTATATAGATAGATATAAATGAAAGATTATTATAAAAAGAGTATTATCCTTTAAAGCAGAAATATTATAGCTTTTCTCCGTATTATATAGCAGTTAAATACTAATAAGCTAAACTTTATACCTTATAAGGATTATTAAAGACCTCTTTTCTTATAACCGTATATATATAATAAATTATATATATTCTCCTTCTATAATAAGTCCCTATCTAGAAGGACTTATATATAATTAC
>MUZH01004130.1:0-46002 GCA_003012965.1 Juglanconis oblonga | reverse complement strand
GGGGGGGGTTGGTTCATGATGTAGTGGTGATAGTGATAGTGATGTGCTGACCGCAGTCTTGACAGATTCGGGATGGAGAAAGACAGAGAGAGACCGCCTGAATTGGCGCTCGGCGCCGTAAGCGAAAAAAGGATCAACAAGAATGCCTGTGTGCAGCCGCCAGCACCAGGCGACTTTCGGGATCAATTGCCGTTAGCGTGGAATCTGGATGGATGGATTTTTTGAAGATAGATAGATAGATAGACAGACACGCATCGATGTTCTCGGTGTGGCGCCCAAGAGAGACAATGGCAGCTACAGTAGTGTACTTACTTTGTGCTACTACTTTGTATGGGATGTGAACGATGGAAGGAAATCCTCCACCTGACCCACCCGAGACTGGGGCGGAAAAAGGAAACCCCTCCCCCCCCCCCAATTATCACAAGGGAATTGTCCCAGAATGGAAGACGGCCGTACAGGATAGTGGATAGTTATCACATGGGAATGTCCCTCCTCGATGAATGTGACCAGGGCGAGTGATTAGTACTATGTATGTCGCCGCCACCTGGGAAAAGATGTCACCAATATTCGCCAGGCACAATATGAATTGGGATCGAATGATGATGATGATGATGATGATGATGATTTCCGAAAAGCGCAAGGCTAACTATCTCAACTCGAACGAATCGAGGATGGGGGGGTATCTACCGAATGATGCTGAACTACCTAATGCAAAAAGAAAATGGACGCCTCGCAGTGTATGTTCTGCTGCGTTGCGCCCTCCCGTCAACTGACAAAACTCCGTGCTATGTGCAGACAAAACCAATGAGAGAACAAAAAGAAAAGGCTCGCTCGCTCAAAAACCCAAGGTGCAAAGAAATCCTGCTCATAGATGAGCCCAAAGTCCCAACGCCCATGATGACAGTCGTGTAAACGCTGTGTGCTGTATGCTGTGTGCTGTGCTGTGCTGTGCTGTCCTGTGCTGTGTGTCCCTGTGTGTGTCCTGTGTGTGTCCTGTGTAGTATGTCCCTGTGTCCCTGTGTGTCCTGTCCTTCGTAAAATCTGCCTTGTCTCCATCAACTGCCCGTCATCGACTGTGCTCCCGTGCTCCTGTGGTCAAGCGACCATCCACAAAATACTCCAAACGAAACTCGTTTGTCAGACACCAAAAGGTCACCACCGCTGCGGCCAACCTTCTTCCGTGCCTGCCTGCCTGCATGCCCGTCATGTCCCGAGGTCCCAAGGAAACGGGACTCCGGCACAGGGACAAGTTTGTGGGGAAGCGAGGCAAGCATGCATCTCATCTGCCGCCCGAGGTAGCGGTCCCACGATTAGAATGCGGTGAGAGTTTGTTGCAATCCATGACGGTTGCGTATCCGAGGCTGCCCGGATGTGGCTGCGTGATGGCACAAGCGTGGCCGGGAGGGATTTCCCGGTCGCTTCGGCTGTATGGGTGTTGTTGTATGTAACAAGGGATGTGTAGCCTCGGGTGTCGCCTCGGAGCTGAGGATGCAACTCCGCACCGGCGATCCGTCTCGTTCCGCAGCGCAGCCTCTCCAAATCCAACCTTGCAAAGGGAAGCCGGAAATAATTCCAAAAAAAAACAGGGATCAGCGCGTGGACGCACCCGACAACTTGTCTCAGCCGACGGCGCGTGCGCGCTGCGCATGCGCTTCGTTGTCTGGATGTCCGTCCGTCGGATGAAACAAGTGCCAGCCTATCCCACAGGCAAATAGATTAAACACGTAATGTCGACGAAGGGCAAGAAAACCAAGAAACGGATCGGAGGATCAAGTCGGGAAACGTAGGGGGTGTGCTCTGGCCCGGAAAATGAACAGGTTGTGCAAGTGTAATCCGGACTTGTCGGTTCGATGGGGTATCATTCAGAATTGTGTGGTGGTGGTGTAAGATGAATAATTAGAAAGAAGTTGCGAGTCTGTGGATGACTGTCAGCAAAATGGTCCATTTGGATGTCGCCCAGTAAGCCTGTGCACTCCCCTTCGCCCACTGCAATGCAACGTGGGATCTGCGGGGTGATAGGGCGCAAAACGAGAGACATGAGTAAGCTTATACGTACGCTTTCATCGCACTCCGTTGTGTAACCTCGCCACGAGCCCAGCAGTAGCGAGGAGCCATGAGCCATGAGCGCCCAAGGGCTCACTCCGCCGCCTCCGCGATGGGCGTCATGGCCGACAGCTTGCTCTTGGATGGCGGGCTCACGGCCTTCCTGGCGCCGTTGGCCGCCTTCTTGTTCTTGGCCGCCTGGCGTCGTCTCCGCTGCTCCTTCTCGCGCATGACGACCGCCATGTACTCGCGCTGCCGTATCGCCTGCTCGCGTCGCATCTCCTCGATGTCCTCCTCGCTGATGTGCATCACGGCCGGCGCGAGGTTGGGCGACGGCGTGCCGGAGCCATAGCTGGACTCGCTGTGTGCGTCGTCGTCGGCGAACACGGGCTCCGACAGGAAGAGCAGGTCCTCGTCGGAGATGTACGAGGATGCGCGTGGTGTGCGGTGGTCGTCGGTGAGAGAATCGCGCCGTGGCCAGCTAGGGAAGGCACAGCTGGCGTCGTGGTGTGCGGAGGAGTAGGTATTACTCCTCGATGGAATTTCCATCGCTGGGGTGGAGCTGTATGATCCGTATGAGCCGTACATTTTGACTGTGGTGATGAGAGCGTGCAAGGACGCGGTAGTTTTGTTAGGTGGATCGATAGTTGCAGATCAGATCCAGATCCTTGGGATGAGATCGCCTTCTTATGCAACTCCGAAAAGAGGTCGCGTTGGCTTGGCTTTTGGTCCAGATGCTTGTGTTGATATAGCAAAGCGCTGCAGATTGTGGGGGGGAGGGGAGGTATGCCGGGTTGGTGGTATTGGCAGCGGTTTGAAGTTGTGTGGGGACTGCAGCAACCGGAACAAGGAAAACCGTGTTGGTACAAGTAACTATCGTCAACAGGCAAAGTTCGATGGTGAGTTCGATGGTGGTTTGAGGTTTTGAGAATATGAATCCATCAGGAGGGCTTCGCAGCCTGGGAGGGAGCCCCCATATATGGGTTGCGCGTGTGCGAAGGCAACCACAGCAGCCAGCAGGCAGGGAGGTCCATTCTGGGCAGGGATCCGAGTGACAAGAACACAAGGCAGGGGAGGGGGCCAGACGCATGCCCACGGGTTTCGGGAATGGGGCTTAGATGGCGGTTTGGGCGGCCAGACCTGGGCCTCTTCACCCCGGCCCCCCACGCCACAAGGACGGCCGGTACCTAGGTAGTCTGATGCAAGCAGAGTGACCCCGCGCTTTCACTGTGGGTGTGACACCTCATCACCGGCAAGAATAGCGGTCGGAGGCTCGAGTACTCCAAATGCAGCGCCTAAGAGCCCTGCAGGAAGAGTCAGACCGCCGTGACCGCCTGGCTGTAATGGAGGGTCGGAGCAGGGCGGCACGCCTCTGGGCCGCTGGGCCTTTAGGGCCTCTAGGGCTGGGGTCTGCACGACGACAAGTACCACAGTACGTACCGCAGTACTAAGTATACATCGGATCCGAGAATCCATCCTCCTCCTATCATGTCCTCCGGTAGGACTGCTAGATCGTCTTCTTTGCCCCTTTCGGTAGGAATTACTCGAGCCCAGCCCCTTCCATTGGCCTGGGAACGTGGTGAATCGCTCCCCGAACGCAGATCATGCCCAGCGAACACCCAAGCTCCTGGAGCCGGCGACGCAACCGCTTTTGCCGTCTTCCCTGATTGACATGGAGCGTCTCTCACCGCCCGGGCGCAGATCCGGGGTAAAAGAAAACATAGAGCCAAGATTCTTTTCCCGCGAAGGAAGAAAAGAAAAGAAGAAGAAAACGTCTAGGTCCTTTCGTTTCGGGGAAGTGCTTCGTGCAGTCGCGGCTGAAGCAATCAACCATCAGTTGGTTTTTTTTTTGGTTTTTATTTTGGTTTTCTCATCTTTCATGCTTGACGCATCATAATCGTCATGTTTTCCCTTCTGGTCTGCCATCGCTGCTTCATTTGCTGGCCGCCCCCTTCAGCTCGAGTTGCTCGAGCCTAGTTTAGAATCGAGGCTTGTGGGAGAACTCGGAGCATCCAGGGCCAACGGAGGAAGGGTCGGACGCTCTGATGATGACTCCAACTCGCAACGGCCAACCGGACGAGCAGGACAACAACAAAGACAAGCGCTGGAATGTTTGGTTGGTCGCAAACCGAGTCGTAATCGAGGTTTACTTGGCATCTAGACCCAGCGTATTATATACGACACATGTATACGACATGTATACGACTTGTATACGACATGTGTGTTGATGCTCGGTGCACTCCGTGCACTCGGTGCACTCGGGGTTGAATCCTGAATCTCGAGAGAGAAGTCATCACTCAGCTTTGCCAAGATGGTCATGTCGCCAACCGCGAACATTGCGTCCTTAGCTCGGCTCGTCGTATTAGGAAATAAAGTTCTTGTTGCTCATTCCGTCGTGGCTGAGTCGTCTGTGGTAGCATCCTGCCACCTGCCGCCCGTAAGGCAGCATCCTTCTGCCTTCAGCTTCACCGTCGGCGCCCCCCAAACAAAGAAATCTCGGATTATCGCAACCGGCAGGTCGCAATGTCAAGCGCATGGTGTCATTCATGATCGCAACGTGGTGAGAATCAGCCCGAGGTGACCCTTTCGCCGGAATGGGAAGGGAAGCTTATTTCCCCACGGTTTCTAATCTAATTACCCCCCGGGGGAGGCTTGGTCCCTCGTGCGACCATCCGTACAAATGTACAGCACAATTAATAAGTAGGGCCGCCAGGGTGAGTCAGATCTTGGTGGGTGAGAGGGAGGTCAGACTTTTACTCACCGACTATATGCACCCGCGACGGTCCGCACGGAGAAGTAGCGATGACATACATGCCCCTACGCCTTATGAGAGGCATATGCATTCAGCAGACCGGTCGCCAATCCCATAATCCCATCCCTCAATCCATCCATCCATCCATCCATCCATCAACCTGTTTCTGCCATCCAGTGCGACTATTTCCCATGTGTTCCCGGCAGCCGATCCTCTAGACCAGAGGGGAAATCCGGCTCGAGGGAGGAGGCGGAACGAGCTGCTACGTTTCGCAATCGCAACAAGCGAGAAAGTTTATTCCTCACCACCGTGGCGGGCCGGATGATTCGCGAGCTTCCTTGGTACCAAGACCGGGGAACGAATGGTTGTGCAGCAACGCGTTCGTTTTCGCTCGCCTGTAATTACGATTCTCGCCATCTCTGCTTCCGACGATTCGTGGTGGTTGAGTCTTGGTTCTGCTTTCGGTCCGTGTGGTGGTGGTGGTGGTGGTGGTGTAAGCCAGAAGAACCAACCCCATGTACCGTATTGATACCAAAAGACCCCCGTCAGCCTCAAGGTACTCAACTCAGTCAAGTACTTTCCGCAAGCAGGGACACTTGTGTCTCGCAGGATTGTGGTCAAGGCCCAAGCACACTCAAGGAAGCAATCAAAGAAGCAAGGAGGCAAGCAGGCAGGCTGGCAGGCTGGCAGGCAGGCAAACAGGCAGGCAGGAGGCAAGAGGCAAGCCGAGAACTTCTTTTCTTGCTGCGACATTGCCTATTCGGTCCGGCAAGGAGGCAGTTCATGCGTCCTGATAGGGCAGGAACTGCCAGCAAAGTTTTCGGGGAACTAAGTGGATGCTGCAGAATCTGCAGGTGTTTCAAACGATTCGTTTCATGCTCTGGTGGCTATCCGCCATTCAACCGTCCCCTCCCGACGGAGTCACAGCTGGGAGAGGAGGGCGTGCCGGACGGATATGCACAAATACCCGACGCCTCGCTCGGCCGAGCGCATTTCCAGCATCAGATTTTGCACATTTGTAATAAAGTCCTTTGAGGACGCTGGATAACCCGCGGGAACATGGACGATCAACCGCTCCCCGCCCCGGCTGGCCCACTTGGTAAACCTTCAGGCCCATGCGCAGGGATGGCACACCCCTAAGACGAGCAGATCCGACCCGGCGACCAGGGCCGACTTGCGGATCCGGAGACCCAGGCTGCCAGGGCCCAGTCTCCCATTCCCGCTTTTCCCCGGAAGATACAGGAGGAGCAGCCCCGCAGGATCTAGATTGACCCAGATTGCCTTCGGTTCGGACACGTCGTGACCATTGAAGTCTCAATGGAATGAGAAAAAGGGGGACTCCAGACCTCGGGCCCGTGGAGTCTTCCCCACGAGGGCTTCTGCTTAGTCACGGGCGTTGGGCTGCAAGTCTCGGTGGTGATTATTAAGTAGGTACCGAAGTATTACCGTGGTACTCTTCAGCTCTGTGGCAACAGTGAAGCACTTTTCAAAAGGACCCTGAAGATCCATGACCGGAAAATTTGCGTCATCTTTATCGTTCACTACCCGACAACGGACGCCGGTCCGGTTCTTCCTGGACGATTCATGCTTTCTTCCGGCAAGGTAAATTGATGGAGGGAAAAAGGGAAACCAAGAAAGTCGCAGACAGCCCCATCGACAGCAAACACCCGTCGACGTCACAGCCCGCCCGGGTTTTGCAGAAATCTTGCTTGATTCAAACGTCCCGCAAACAAATTCCCTCACCGAGTCAGTCCCAGTTTTGGCAGCGTTCTTCAGAAATGGCATGAAGGCGAGAGAGCCGACGTGTTCTCCCAGACTCGCGGTGACGACATGACCAGACAGACAGACTCGCTGCAGGCGGGGAGCCCGAAGTCTGCTGGCCGGCCTGCCATGCCTGCCTGCCCTGCCTGCCAGCAGAATTATTAGAGTTTAACTGTGAAGATCGTGGGGTGCGTCGGCGACGAACACCCTCCTGCTTCTAGAAGCCGTATGCCAAACCCTAATCAAACTGCTTCTGCTACGGCGCCTGTCTGAGCGTTGGTTCTGCAGGGACGCGGAACCGTCACTCCCGAATTTGCACAAACAAAAAGAAGAAAGGACAAAGAAAGAAAATTTCAGATCCGGGGAAGAAATCCGTCCGTCAGAGTTTGAGGTGTCGCGCTGCGCGCTGCGCGCAATTCGCCGGACCCCTTCCGTTCGAGCAGAAGCGATGAACAATGAATGACTTTGGGGTCTGTACGAAAACAAAACAAAGAAGAAAAAAATCCCATCCGGCGTGGGGGTTTGTTGGGTGAGTCGCGCGGGCAACCTTGCACGGAATAATTCGGCGGGTGCCCAACGCGGTCGGTGTCAAGTCCGGGGTTTCTGGAAAATGGCATCTGACATTTACTAAGGGTGTGAAGCTGCTGCCTTCTCGCGAAAGATGACTCTTCGGGCTTCCACATATGGGCATCGGGATTCTCGACACCTGAAAGATGGCAAGTCTCACCCTGAATCTCTGGGGTTGCAACCGCGACCCCCGCTGACTGTGATGGAGTCCAGAGCCGAAGAGATACGAGGGGAAGGGGGGGCAGCCTTCTCACATGTCAGGATATCTGAATCTTGTGATACAGACGGTGAGTATCGTGCGTAGCTGCCAGAGTTTGTCACAGTACACACGGTGATGAGTTGACGCCTCCGGTCCTTGTTCGTACGGACTCCGTGGCCGGCGCCGTGGTTATCGTTGGCCGCGGGGTGTGTTCATCTGACCCCCACAACCACCATCAAGGCCGTCTCGAGCCTCGGTCTGGTGACTTGTCCATGGATAGCTGCGGTTTCGAAAATCTTGAGGCTTTGCGATTTGGCTTGCGATTTGGCTTGCGATTTGGCTTGCGATTTGGCTTGCGATTCCGGAGGACAAGTGTCTTTGCAGCCTTTGAGTTTCATGTCTTTACTTCGGCATGTAGAGTGAGGCTGCATCACATGCTGCAGGTCTGCAGGTCTGCAGGTCTGCCCGACCCCGGCACTGTTGCTCGGTCTCGGTGAAAGGTGTACCGAATAGTTGGTCCACTTGCTGGCCACCGCGCGCTGAGCTACCATAACCGCAGTTGGGTATTTTCTCGGGAGATCGTCGGCGTTTCTCTGTGAGCTTGGTCGGCCGATGAAGCCATCACCAACTGCTAGGTCGGGTCAGTATTGGCAGCATTCGTCTCCCTGCTCCGCTCCGAAGAAGAAACCAAGCATTCGAGGGAGTTGCTGATTTGTACCGCCCGGTCCTTGGTGACCGCGATGACCTGGCCCCCAACATCGGTCCCACCCAAAAATAGGCAACCTGGACTGGACCAAGTTCAAGGCCGTTGACATGGCCTGTTTGAAGATCCATAGCCGGCCTGATGGTTAAAATAAGGCGCAAAGGTCTAGGCCAGGTCGTCGAGTGTGGCCTGGCCACCGAATCCGGTCTGGGCAGTATGCATGTATGTATGTGCTTCATGGGCATGCAGGACAAGTGGGTGCGCTACATATCTGTGGGAATGTGACGCTGAAAAGTCGGCTTCTATTCTTCTCGACTCGCGAGGTCCTCGGTGGCTTGCGGAGGCTGGCTCCTCTGTAACCCATCCTGGTGGGGGCGATGCAATGGACGGCCAGTTTTGGAGCAGCATCGTTCCTGGCAATGCGAAACGAAACGGTGGGTTCGTCTTACTCGATCTCCTAGGAACGTGCCATATGGCGAGGCCGTTGGGTGTGTGTGATTGGGGGGGGGGAGGGGGCGTGGAAACCAGCGCGTGCTAAGGCTTGGGCTGGGTTGTAAAGTGGTGAGGTCGTCAGGTTGTGAAGAGCCGCTCCTGGACGAGTGCAGTCGGAAAGATGGTAAAGCGGCGGCACATTCCATTCCTCGTGGCCCTCAGACAGCCCGCGGTCTTATGGGGTGATATTGTGATATATCATGGTCGCAGAGGATGCTGGTTATGACGGAGTCATCAGGGTACGAGGTAGACCACCATTGAGTAGGCGATCTGTGACTGAATATGGGATCAATTTGAAGACTGAGGAGGACGACTGAATGTAGTTGTCGGACGGTGAGTCTTCCGCCACAATCGGTGTGGGCGTTCTGTGCCAGATATCGTTGAAAGAGGTAGGAGAAGCATGGTTGGCTTCATGTCGCAAGCGGCCAGCAGCAGTCGTCTGTCTTATCAATCGTACTGTGTCTCGTTCAGATGTAACACTAGGTCTGAAATATGTTTCTTGGTGGTCCCTGTGCATAGTTACTAGGTAGAAGATGTTGCAGGTACAGTAAGCACGGAGGGCACCTCCAAAGATATGCGAAGTTCCGGGCTTCGATTCGAGACTGTGCATGGTAATATGGCTTATTGAACTTTTTGCCCCCTTTTACGACCGTCTCTCTCTCTCTCTCTCTCTCTCTCTCACTCTCTCATGTTTATCTAGTATATATATCGCACGGTCTCTATGTGGTTCCATAGTCATGCTCGTCCCCCGTCTTCACACGCACAAACCTCTTCGTCCCCCTCTCATCCACCTCCAACCGCACCACAACATCCTTCCCCGCGTGATCCAACCTCCCCCGTCCATCCATCCGCCGACAGATCTCCGCGACGGTCTCCTCGTCCAGCCCATGAAAAACAAGCCCCAGCGCAGACGTCTTATGCGGCGGCACCCCGTCCCTCGTCCTCGCGCTCGCCCGCCGCGTGGCCAGGATCGTCACCACCAGCAGCGCCGCCGTCGCCGTCGTCTCGGCGATGGACAGCAGCAGCCACTCCCACGTCACCTGCACGAACGTCGCGTCCGCCAGCGCCGTGCCCGCGACCACCGTCACGTTGGGATTCGTCCCGCCGCCGCCGGGCCGGCTGCGCAGCCAGGCCGAGGCCGTCGCCGCGAGATCCTGCGTGACCTGCTCCAGGTCCGACGCGTAGAGCACCACCGAGGAGAAGCCGAAGGTGAAATCGTTCATGAAGTCGGCGTCCTCCTGGGCGCTGATGAGAAGACTGTCGCTGTCTATGTTGTACATGGTCAGGTTGGTGGCGAGATACTCGCCCAGCATGTACATGACAGCGGACACGCCGAACCCAACCGTGTAGATGGTACCTGTTTTGGGGTCGATGTAGTAGTAATAGTCCTCAGCCAAGCTGGCCTCGGGGGCCGGATGGGAGTTGAGCTCTGTGCTGGTCACTGTGCCCGAGGACAGCTTGGCCGGCGTTGCGGTGGTGCCCTTGTGCATCTGACTGCACCAGTACAGGCGCATGTCGTAGACCTCTGCGGGAGGTGCGGTCTCTGCGGACCAGTCGATGTCCTGGGTGGGGATGTAGAACATGCCGAGCCTGAAGATCTCATTGCCGGCGAAGTCGTTTTCGCTGCCTCCGGACGTCATGTAAAAAGGCTGATAGATATTTTCTATCACTTGGAAGACGTCGGCCATGCCTGGTTGAAGGCTGGACGCGAAAACATTCTGATCCACGAGTGAATCGCTATAAGTCCCATTCCAAAAACGGCTGGTGCTGGATATGTTGAAGTATTCTTTTTGAATTGCATAGGTACACGTGGAGTATGTGCAATTCGCCGCCGTGCAGTAGGAATTGTAGTCTGTCGAGGTCACACAGGTGGACTCAACTTGATCCGTGATATTGGTGAAGCTCCCACACACGCCCAGTGTCGTGAAGTCTGGGTAGATGCATGACGAGGCTCCGTCCGGGCATGACGAGTAGGGATCAGTCCTGCCCCCCATCAAGCTGCTGTAGACATCAGTCTGTAGCCCAAGCAGGATCGCACACTCCGTCGCATTCGGTGTTTCTTGATAACCTGGTTGCCACTGTGTGAGTATGTGCCGTGCCCTGGTCTCACAGATGCCAAGCAGAAGGGCAATCAGCTTACGGATCGAATTGCAAGCATCGCGAGGATCAGTGAAGATGGAGGCCCAGGCGGACGCGAGAGCGATCTGGGGCTGCGCATCACTAGTCATATTGGCGAGCCTCGTCGGGAAAGACAAGACCTGCTGCACAGTGGGATCGATCCCGAGCGAGAGGACGGTGATGACGGCTAGCAGCCAGGCAAGCCATATGCCGCGGTGGAAGGTGGTGAGCAGGATGAGCGAGCCCCATGGCCCTCGACTCGCTCTGTCAAACAGCCGAATATGGCGGACGGGGTGCGCTCTGTCGCTGAAGTATACCCACAAAAGCTGGCCGAGACAGCTTGCCTGGAGCGAACTTGGTCAACATGGAAAAGTGACTGGCTCCGTGGTGCGAACTGGGACGTTCCTCTATAGGAATGAAGGGGGACAGAACGTTAGCAAAGCGTTGAAATCAAAACTCACAACCGGTCCGAGCATGGTTGTCTTCCCGATAGTCGACAGTACGGAAATCAACGAGTTGGGCTGTATTGTCAACGTCCAACTCGAAAGGAGTCGACCATCCATAATTCCCAGCACCGCCAAGATGGCGCACATGCAGATGATACTCAAGATGGCCAGTGCAATCTCCCAACCCCACAGGGACATGAGGCTCCTCGGGGGCACCACGTAGTTGACGTGTCCCGCCTCTGCGTGGTAGGTTGATGGCAGCGCCGCATCCCCCTCGTCGTCGAAGCAGAATTCGGGCGAGCGCGTCTCTGGTGTGGTCTCGATCGGTCTAGCATCGTGGACACCGGCGTCTTTGGTGAGTCCTGTACGCGTCGTGCCATCCGTATCCTCGGATGGCATTGAAGAACGACCCGGCCACATGTTTGGATGGTCTCAGCTGCTGACCGGTAAGATCTCGTCAAGAAGGACACCGACATCCGACCCAAGAGGCCATGATCTTGCGGCCTTCGATCATATATGCGTGAAAGCACGGGAAGAGCGGCCGATGCCTGTCCAATTCCCTCCCAGTGTCCCGCCCGGAATTCAAAAGGGGTGGAGCCGAAAGGAGCCCTCATGCGGCACAGTTGCATTCAGCATCGCCAACAACATACGTAGCCCTGCTTCTCGCCCTGTACTAACGTGACAATTGGGTATGGTGCCGCTGCTGCTTGCCCAGGATGCGTTCTCAGCCCTTCCTTCCACCGTTCTGGAGAAGTCAATTCGGACATGGGCTGCATTGTGCCACTTGTCTTCCCGGATTGTGAGTACCTAAGCCAGTCACCAAAACACCAAACTGGGGTATGCAACAGAGCCATCAGTCTTCATGTGCGTCCTGTATCCTGAAATGATAGCCACTCAATTGCAGCTGCGCTGCTTGCATCCTTAGAAATCCTCCGCGAGAATGCTTTTACGCTCTGTGAGCAGGCCATCATGATGACCACCTCGTAGGTGTTGGTGTGTATATGGCAGACCTGAAATCCCATAGACGACGACCGAAACGCCCAACTCCGTGAATGTGAATGGCCTCGCTGCCCTGCAATCGTATCCTGCCACACGCCGTACGTCCTGTCTAGCTCCTGAGAGCCTCCAACCGGTTCCGCATCTGGTCCATGGTAGCCTCCATATCCTCCTCGTCGTCCTCCTCGGCCACAGTCTGCTGCTCCTCGATCTGCTGCGGCGGCGCAGCGGGCAGGGTCCCCGTCTTCTCCATCTTGCCCTTCAGGATCTCACCCAGCACCTTGTCGACCTCGCCCTCCGCCTCCTCCTCCTCGCCGAGGAGCACGTCATCCTCCGGCAGCGTGTCCTCGACCATCTCCTCGATCACGCCGGCCTTCATCAGCTCCACACTCAGCTCGCGCATCGTACCGGCCAGCTCGGGCAGCCTGATGAGGGTGTTGACGTCCTTCATGATGCCGACGCTCGCGCGGATGGAGCCCTCGATCTTGCGCACGGCGAACGCCTCGTTGACCTGCATCTGCACGCTGTTGAGCTGGGCCTTGGAGGTGACGAGGCGGGCGGAGGTCTTGCGCGCGCGGATGAGCTCGCGGGCAAAGTCGCGGGCTTCCTTCTGGGCTTGTTTGCTGCGGCCCGGGTCCTTGGAGGCTCGTCGATCCGCGGCGAGGATGAGGTTTTTGGTTTTGGTCTCGACTTGTTTCACCTGGGCGATGTCGCGGTCGAGTTTTCGCATGTTTTGGCGGAGGATCATGTTGCATTTTCGGAGCTAGATGGAGGACATTGTTAGCAGGACTGGATGGTGACTGGTAGGCATCGGCGCTGATGCCCTTCGCATTGGGAAACGTACTTGCTGTGCTGGATCTGGCTTGACGAAGAGGGCCTTGAGAGACTCCATGTTGGGCGGTCACTCTAGACGGCTGTCCAGAGATGCCGTGGGGGAATGGACTTTGCGACTCGATGACTTCAACTCGTGGTTTGTGGTTTGTGATGGTCACTGGACGAGGCTGGCGATGAAGGGTTGACGTAACGGTGGTGGCCGGTGGGTCAGGTCCGTGGCTGGACTTGTTACGTGAGCAAGCCAAGCAGGAGCCCCAGGTCGCTCATGGATTAGCGCCCGACTTCCCGCATGCCGGGCTGGCTGAAAACAGGCGCCTGGCTCTTCCTTGACTGTGAACATTGCAGCGGCGGATGGTACGGAACGAGAATGCGGAGCCGGGGCCTGATTGTCTCGCATGGTGACAGCCTCGTACCAGAGCCAATAACTCTAAGTTGGAACTCTGACGACCTGAACTTGAACTTTTCCTTAGCGCACCTGGGAGGAACGAGCTGATGGGAGAGCGGCTGCTCCGATAGAGAGGACCGTGACGAGCATTGCTCATCTTTTCAGATCTCGCCCTCAAGTAGGTGACTTCAGGTTTATTGTACTCGGTACGGTTCGCTTATCCAGGACCTCGCCCTAGTGGGCTACGCTGACGGAGATCATCCACTGTCAGACTTCAAGAACTACAGGCGAGTATCTCGTCGATGTTCCGGCACTGAACGGTGATCTGGATTTTTGGTGTGCAACACAGCGCAGTGTCTTGCTCAGGACCAGGACCAGGATCAGGATCGTCAGACTTTTCTTTGCACATATCAGTCCTAGTAGAAGATGCTGCTCCAGTGGTCCTGCATGAATGACGGTGCCACCAGGCTGCTTGAAAGCAGGTTGATGACTCTGTTCAGCCCTGTGGATGGAGTCGTCTCTACGACCGACAGGACAGACAAGGCAGGAGCAGGCCTGGAAAGGAAGTTGGGAGCCAATGGCAGGGATCAGGGTGGCTTCCAGGCAAGGGGGGATTGGTCTCTGGGGTTCTGTGACTTTCGATATGCGTATGTCAGATGTGTATCCGTACCTGTCGCCGTTTGTCCCAGTCCCACCCAGCCTTTCTTGTGCAAGCAACTCAACTTCTTTTTTCTCCCTTCCAACACGACCAACAAGTCTTGCAGAAATCTTCCCAAGCACACATCTTTGATACCCTTCTGAACAGACCAGCCTCCCTCTTCCTTGGTTGCGTCGTCGACTTTGGTGCCCTCTGCCTCTGCCATCCTGATCTTATCCGTACCCCGCGTTTAGTTTCTGCTGGAGCTCATCATCTCGGACTCCACCTGCACCTGCAAACAAAACTTCCCAAAACTTCCCAAACCTTCCCAAAACTTCCCGGGCCTTTCAAGAAAGGGTTTTGAGTTGTCTTCACTTGCATCACCTGCAGCCTCACTTTCTTCTACCCATCAATTGATTGCGACGGGTCTCGACTTCACTCTTCCTTCTCTCTCCACCTACACAAGATGGCTGCTACCACTGCAACTCCCGAAGGTGAGTCCATCGAGCTGTCCTCTCTACTCGCATAGCTCCCAGCTTGGTGGGGAGCTGATGGTCGTGCCGCACTGCACCGCACTGCACCACACCGCATGGCGGATGAACCAATATCGTAACTGACCGCGCCCATGTCCACAGTCCTCTGGGCGCAACGCTCATCCAGCACCGACCCCGAGAAGAACTTCGTCTACCTGACCATCTCCGTTCCCGATGTCCCCGCCTCGAACTTGAAGCTGGACCTGAAGCCCACCGGTCTGACCTTCACCGGCCACTCGGACACCCTCAAGAAGACCTACCACCTCGACCTCGAGCTGTTCGCCGAGATCGACGACAAGGCCTCCAAGGTCCACCACACCGGCAAGAACGTCGAGCTCAAGCTGCAGAAGAAGGTCCTTAACGAGGAGTACTGGCCCCGCCTGCTCAAGGAGTCCAAGAAGGTCCACTTCCTCCGGACCGACTTTGACAAGTGGGTCGACGAGGACGAGCAGAACGAGGCTGCCGACGAGGATTTCTCGCAGTTTGGTGGCATGGGTAAGTAACTGCTCCTCCCAAGGCTGGTTTTCTTGTCCCTCAAGGATCATCACGTCTTCCCTTTCCCTTCCCGTGCGCCACCTGTTGCGCCACCCAAAATGTCCGTTAGCTGAGAATCTTGTGTACCTGAAGGAGGCATGCCTGGCATGGGCGGTACGTTACAGTGCTAAACTCCAGATTTGGAGCCCCAGTTGGGGCCCCAGTTGCAGACCTGTTTCACCTGGGTTCTACAGACAAGTAGTTAAGTGGCCTGCTAGCGGAACGGCATGCTAACAAACATTTTGTACAGGTGCTGGCGGCCCTGGTGGCGACTTCGGCGGAATCGACTTCTCCAAACTCGGCGGTGGTGCTGGCCTGGGCGGCCTGGGCGGCGAGGAGGAGGAGGAGGATGACGACGAGGACGACGATGACATGCCCCCACTGGAGGGCGAGGAGGCTGAGGCGGCCGAGGGGAAGCCTGCGGAGGCCGTCAAGGCCTAACTCAACGTCCACGTCCACCGCCCTCACTGTCATTTCGCGCGAAATTCTCGGTCACAACGCCATGAAACGAGGTAATATGATTTGCCCTGGATGAGAAGGAGAGGGAATGTAACGCTACCTCGGATGGCTTTGGATGGAGTTCAGGAGAGGTTTACGGCGCGCGTCACAAGACCCTGGGGAGGTCCAATCTCCAGCAACCTGGTTCAGCAGCATGCCAATAACCCAATCAAAACAAGTCCACCTTTCTCAGACTCCCGTTCTCGTACGCTGCAATATCGTGTCATCTGTTCCCTCTACATACTCGAGACACATGCACCAAGGCACAGTTCCCTACATATGGACAGGGTGACAACGCGAGGCAAGTATCTAACCCAACGTGTCGCTCGCTACGGCCGTTCGTCGCCACAGTGCGCCCTTTTTGCGGACAACATTCAAGGATACCAATCTACCTCCCGAGACCCTGTGCCACGCAGACATGGCAAATAAACCCCCGTGTCTCAAAAATTTCCGAGAACTTCTCTTGCATATAAGCCTCTAAGCGAAGGGAAAAGGAGGAATGAGATCCGGCAGGTCATGCATGTCTTGAGTTGCTACAGAACCATGGACCAGCCCTCCACAGATCTTTGCCTGTCGACAGCTCGTATGACCAGAATATTCATGATAATAATGGACGCTTCTCGACAAACAACATTCGAGTCTGGAGAAGGTGCCTAATACTAATGATAGGGTCCAGGTGAGTTCTGTATTATTCTGTTGAACTTGTTGGCTCAAACGAACTAGCTATTATGAAGAGGAATCCCTTCGAGCCAGGCCTACATGATTCGATCTCATTAGATGCATCCATACTTCCTTTCTCTTCATTCTCTTCGTTCTTGCTACCAAGTACACTAGTTAGTGATCCTCGACTGCAGCTATATAATAAAACAAGTCTTCAAGGTAAGTTGAAACTTGTTCCTTTTACTCCTTAGGCTATCCTTAGGCTATCCCCAGTGGCTGTTCGACACATTCACCAGAGATTGTAAGCCCATTACCTACTTGCAAACGTTCAAGAAGGGCGAAACCCTCCACAAAGCCAATATGCGATGGCAAGGACTCTAGACTTGCTGTCCAGACCTGCTATGAAGAAGGTTTGGGGGGGGGGGGGCGTCGAGTTATCCCAACTCCTGGCAGTTTAGTCAGTGGGCTGGCTCAAACAGTCGACAATCGACTACATGATGTCTCAGCGAGACTGGCGCGCCGCATACCAGCACCTCGTTCTGCCTTGACTACAGCCAGAGGTCCACAGGGTCAAGATCATCGACTTCAGCAACGCATGCCTGGAGTGCTTAGAGCTGCAGCCAGACATCTGCCCGGTCAGTCGTCTGGCCAGGCTCACCTCTGTCATGACCACCTACTGTCCTCTTCTGCTGCTGAAGAGAGGGTGACCCTGGTTGCTTCATTTAGGCGGCAGCCTTATAAGGGGCCCTCCTCAGCTGCCAGCCCTCGAGAACAAGACACAAGTCTACAAGGCTGCAGACGGCCAGGACATCCATCACCCCCAGATTCTATGCTCATGTGGTTGATCAAGGTGCCGTCATCAGGATCTTGACAGAGTACATCTGGTCTTACCGTTCCGCCGCCGTCGGTTACAAGACAGACAGAGCAGTGTCGTCAGCTACTCCCAAACCTGCCCTCCTCGACAGGCTGGACTCCTAGCGACCCTGACGACAAGAAATTTCGCTGTATCGGAGGATGATGAGGTCTGCTAGATGGATTTCGATGCGAGTGTCTACACATATGGCATGGAGGACCTGACTGTCAGAGATGGGACTGCTTGTCGCCAAGTCCCTGCAGCTCGCCATTCAGGCCTGTGATATGGTGAGGGTAGTGGCAGGACCTCTGTCAACATCGGAGGCGAAACCTACAGCCTCATGACCTTCGACCACCGCCTACCTCCCACAGACAGGTAGACATGGGCCATCATCATGGATAGAAAATCCGAAGACTGATGTGCCTACCTTCGGTCACCTTCTGGTTGCCCAGCTTAACCCACAACATCTCAACTACTATGGAAATAACAACAGCTCGTTGCAGTGTTCTCTCAGATCACGGTCAAGACTCCATCAGCATACCTTCATTACCACCTGATACTACCTGATAGCACCAGCACCACCCATCACCGACCACAGCCAACTAACATTGCATCATGGTAGCCCCTATAGTGACCAGCTCCGCCATTATTGCTCTCAAGAGCAGCCCCTCGCCTTGCCGTCAAGATGGGCTTTGTGCCTTGTCTTAGGGGGAGGAAGCACCACTTCCTACCTCCTCATATTCCAGGCCACCACCATCATCAGCAACCAGAAGAACAACCTCATCAACCTGTCAATAGAGACAGACTCAGTTACCGATTGTCTTCAATCTCAGCACCAAACCTTTCCACAAATAATCAGACAACCCTTCGCCGAGAACATCAAGATGCTGTCTACCAAGGTGAGTGACTCGACTTAATCCCTCTGGTCTTGAAAGCTTCACCATCCCAATGTTTGAATATCTCTCAGATGTTCGGCATCTCAGCAAAAACCATTCAGGACCTACCCCCTAACACGCTGACTTTCACTTGCCATGCACATCCATTCACAAACCCACAGACAACTCTTCTGCCCTTCCTCGTCCCTCTCACCACAGATCCCAAGGTGTGTCCGGTCACCCCCACCTTCGTCCAGGTCCCTCGGGTGGTCTTCACCGCCAGCACCATGACCGAGCCCACGCGTGTTCGTCTTGAGAACAGAAGGAGAAGGGTTGTGGGGGGGGGGGGAGTTTAGTAAAGGAGACGGGTCACAACCTGCGCCTTGCACCTCCCTCGCTCGGCAAGCAACCCCGACGTGTCTTCGCCGGCCTTGTTGAGTGCTTCCGTCTCGAGATTCGGGGCACTGTAACAGTTCAAGAAGCCGGGCGTTGGGGACTATGCAGTGGTACATCAAACGAGAGAGAGAGAGAGGGAGATACTACGGGCCGTCGGGGTCATAGTTACTGAATACACATACGGAAGAGCAAAGGTGAAGCATAGCCACTCGAACTTGTATCGGCCTACGCTGCCTCCTTTATGTTCTGATGAACGCGTGCAAACGTCCGGACGACAGACAGTCTTCGTCCACCCTCGGCGAGCTGCTCGAGAGTCGTGATCACCTCCTCCTGTAGTGCAATGTTCCTGCGTTCGAGTAGATAGGTAGGGAATTTGCCTGGGAGGTTGGCGCCAAGGTTAGGTCGCCAGACAACTCTCACCACTCCTGCTTGCGCATGTGAGATCATCGTAGGCAGGTATTGCACAAGGACACGAACACAGATGTTACTTACCACTCGCTTGCTAATATTGCCGGTATAATCTCGGGGTTCGTCCAAACCATCGTTCTATACGATAGAACTCGGAGAGATGGGGGGTTGACAGATTGTGGTGGAGGCAAGGAGTAGAGGGAGGAAAGGGAGACAGAGACAGCTGCAAGCTACAGTGAAACAAGAAAGTGAAGAAGAGCAGACGTCTTCCTTCTCTTCGCCTGGAGGCAGGATGGAGTAAGCTGCAGCATCGCACCCTGCCGTCATCGCCAGGAGTAAGACCGAACGGAGTAAAGAGATGTAGATGACTTTGAGCAGTGTAACCAGAGAGAGTTGCCGCCGTTTATATTGCTGGTGAGACACATGGATCACGGCAACCCATGTGTTTGAGTGATAATAGCAAAGGGGCATGAAATCCTAGACAGACGTCGGCAACCGTATGCAAAAGTACGAGTAGAGGAAGAGCGTAAATTCTTGCCGTTCCGATTAATGCTATGAAGTCGTAATCGTCTCAATAGCCCTTGAGGCTGGCAAAACCCTCAAATCTCATTCTGAAAATCCATCGTGGCACGGTGTAGCGTTCAATCTGATCACCGCTGTAATGCCGTGTTGGAACCTCGATCGCGTCCGTCATAACGCGGACGAGGAAACCCGAAACCGAAAACCGTGCAACCCTCCATCCGGAAAAAAACAGCACGACGTGGGTGAGCATTCCCAACTCAGGTTTCACCATCTAGCAACCGCCCAACCAAGCTCTTGCGCAGTATCAATATCTGCCGTCCAGGTCATGCTCCGCCTCCCCATTTATTTTACATGATCTCGTCCTCCATCTGAGCGTCACCGCCGTTGGCAACGGGTGCGGCCTCAGTCGTGGCCTTGGCGGCGTCGAAGTAGTCCGCCATCTCCGCATCAAGCTCATCCGCAGTCTTCTTAGCCGGTCGAGCACTCTTGGGCTTGCCAGCGCGACCCTTCTTGCCTGCAACCTTGCCACCGGCAGTAGCAGTTTTCGCGTTCTTGCCACCGGCCTTGGCCGAAGCAGCTGACTTAGGGGCACTGGTGATGCGCTGGCTCAAAGAGGGAGGCTCGGGAACTGCGTCGCCGGAGAGGATCACCCGGAGCTGTATTCGTCGTCAACCACCATTTTTCTCTTTGGGATGCTTGTGAAAAGTTGCTTACATGGATGGTCTTGTTGTCAATCTTGAGGTTCTTGAGCCGGTCAAGGGCCTTGTAGGCGGCATCGGCCTGTTGGAAAGAGACCTCAACCTTGCCGAGGGGAGTGCTGGCGGGAGGTGGGCCGTACATGAGCTCGACCTTGCGGATGGTACCAATGCGCCCCTCCTTCTGGTCCTTGTTGAGTTCTGTGAAATAGTCCTGAACAGGAGAAAGAAACGCGTTAGCAAAGCAATCCGAGGAGTCCCCAGTGAGCGAGGGTCGACAAGTCGGTAGCCGTGTTCGGAGAGCGTTCGTCGATAATCCATAAGCCGCATGTCCTCAGCATCATGAAAGGAGCAAGCAAAGCAGTGAGCGTTAGTGGTAGAGTAGAATCCGCCAGAAGCCCTCGTCAGCCATATCCAAATTTGGTAAGCAGCCGCACGCCGCGCGACAAGATGCAAGAGTCTCTGCCACCAAGACCCTCACCGCCAACGTCCCATGCCTGCCCAAAGGAGAGATTTCACTCTCGACTTTGAAGATCGAAGGAACCGAACCGGTCGCCGCTGAAGTCCATGCCTTCGAGGCTCACGGCCACGGTCCTCCTGACAAGACGTTTTTGCCTGCCACGAAGTCGCCACTGCCCACAACTCTGCGGACGTAGGAACTTCAACGGTACCACGGCGGGACTATGCTGCCATTTAAATGATCGGCAATCGTGATTGCTGCTGCTCACTGCTTTGCTCGCGGGATGATGATAGTATGTGTTCTGATCTTGGCCACCAGCCAAGAAATGGAACCGCATAGCACGACACTTGTGGTCCCGACACTTAACCTCGGTTTAATCGTCGCAGACAGCGCTCTTCTGAATGCTTGCCAGGCAATCTGAGCATGCTGTCATAATGCGCGAAACGTGGTGCTCAACTGTCCTCCATGCAGGCCGCAGCGTCAAAAAAAAGTGAGCGCTGGGTGTGGGGAAGGAGACTGTGTTCAGGCCGAGCCAGTGCTTGTGGTTGCATGGAAGGAATAACCGCGTTTTGTTCGACCGGATGATAGGATCATGTCGATATAATACGCGATGGAAGGTAGGTGCCGACAGAAGTCCCCAAGGCTGCAACAGCCTCATCGATCACATACCTTGATCTGGGTCTCGGAGACGTCCCTGGGCTGATACGGAAGTCAATAACGAGTGTAACCGACAAGACAAGCACGCTTGGTTACTCACCAGGTTGCTCATCTGGATGATGCTTCCAGTGGAGCCCTTCGCACCCCTGGGAGGGGCCTGCTTGCTGTTCTTAGCAGCAGGCTTGGTGTTCTTCTTGATACCACCAGCGGGAGCAACGGTCTTGGTCGACTTGACGTCGCGACGAGCAGAGCGAGGGCCGCGGGGGCCGCGGGTCTTGCGCTGATCCTTGAGGATCTCATCGAGAGACTGACCGAGCTTGGCAGACATGATGAAGTTGGAGAAGATGGCGGAAGTGGGAGTCGTTGAAGTAGGTTGATATCGTTGGCGGTTGCGTCGAGTATTTGGATTACGACTGCTGTTCAGAGATGCGAGTCGACAGAAGGAAGCCGATCGACGGAGCACGTTTGATTGATGGAATAGTGATCGTGTAAAGACCGCGACAAGTTGACAGCGGGTTGACGGGTTGCGGTCGATGCGACGACAGGCAACAGTGGCAGGCTATGTTGTTTGTTGCCGCGTGGTCGCGTTTGAAAAATCAACTTTGAGGTTGGCAAAATCAATGGCAGGAGTTGAATAGTGGAAGTGAACGAAGCCTGTGGAAAATTCTGGCTGCAGGCTCGGCGACTGAGTGGCAGAACGACGGCGCTATTGAAATGGTGAAGGGATGAGGTCTGAATCGAGGGAAAGCTGAAGGTCAAGGGACAGTGGCGCCTTTTTGAGGCAGCGCGCAAGCAAAGGAAGAAGCAGGGGCAAACCGCCTGCAGGGATGCCGTTCTGACTCAGCCCCAGCAGGCCCAGCCACCCTCACCACCTTCACCCTAACCCTGGCTACCTCCTGAGGGCAGGACTCGATGTTACCTAATGTGCCGTCAACTGCAAGTCTAAATGCGATAGAGCCTATATTTGACGGGCATAGGATGTACTAGAACTCAAAACAGTGTACGGAATAGTGGAAACCGACAAATACATCAAGTTTCTTGTCCCGAAGTAGTCTCGTGATTTTAAATTCCGTAACGAAAGACTATCGCAACGGACCTCGATCTGTTGGTCCCTTGATTCCCATCACGGACCTTCACATGCATTTGCGCGTACACGAAAGTAATTCTCAAGTCACACAGCGTCGGTCGAAGGCAGCTAGTGCTTCATGACGGTGACGAGCGAGGCGGGCCCCTTTCCCATTCCATTGTTATATAGAGTCCTTGTTGACATCGTCGCCGTCAACCATTCCTCTGCTCAGGTAGATGCTTTGCAGGTGTGCCTCGTGGCTCGGGATGCGACTCTCCACGCGTGGCCCCTTCTCACGCATCGTGGCCAGTCCCGCAAGCCGACTCCCATCTTCCTCGATGTCCTCCCCACATGCGATGCATCCTATCAAGTGCCTTTGCCAGTCGTGTCCGTGTCTGAACTTTCGGGCCTCAAAACCGCATCACTTAAGGGTGGCGGCCGTCTTTCCTGCTGGAGTGACGGCAGCGGGCTCTGCTTTGTCCTTGGAATTGACCTCGATCCAGTGGTAGCCGAGGATGAAGAGCACGGCAACACTACCAAGGTAGTTGGCGAGTTTGTAGAGGGTATCGTCAGAGATCATCTTCGCTGTTGGTAGTCTGTATGGTGGATGGGAGGACAGGTGGATCGGACCGCTTGAGTAAGGAGTAATATGCTGCGCAGAGGATCTGCAATGGTCAGGATTGACTGCTGATAATTGAAAAGGGTATGTTGCATTATTGTCTCACCTGAACTGATCTGCTGGCGACAGCTCCTGTATTTGAGGAGGGTGGTAAAGAGTGGAAGTGGTTGGCGACAACGTTGTTGGAGTCTGGACAGCTTGCTGGAGTTAGAGTTGCATGTGTTACGTACTTCTCGCTTAGTCAGCAGCACTTTCACGCACTCTTGACCTGGGACAGTTTGCCAACTCATCAACTTGATCAAAGTCACTTTTCACTCATTAACAGTCGTCGAGACAATCATGTTTGGTCTACAAACAAAGTGAAAATTTTGTATGCTTGCTTGAGTCTCTAGAAAAGCGCTATTTTCACAGTGTCTCCGGGCACCTCTACAACGGCTCAAACTGTTGATACATTTTCCCAACCCCGAGAACCGTTTAAGAAGTCTATACCTTGAGGCCAATCTCCTCCGCATACGGGAGAACGTAGAGGTCTCCCACCGCTGCAACTGTCGCCTTACCATCCAATAACGCCTTCGCCGCCTGAAAAGAAGTCTGTTAGCGTCAGGGCTTGTGTGAGCCTGGATCAGGTCAGAACTTACCGCCTTGACCTTGTCAGCAGTCACCGCCTCATAGCTCTTCAGAGCACTCGCAACCTCGAAGATCTTTCCACCGTGGATCAGGCTGTTACCTGCAGCAACCATACCCGCGCCAGTCAGCTCATTGGCCGACAGCAGGTCGAACTTGGCCTTGGCAATGGCTTTGGTCAGGACCTCCTTGGTGACGCCAGACTCAGCAACGCTCTTCAGAGCCTTGACAGCCTCCTCAGCACCCTTACGGACTGCGACGGGAGATCCAGTGACCTGAATGGTGAGCAATCCGGCGTCGGTGTATGCGAGGTTCTTGGCCACCACGGTGGCACCAGGCGCAGCAGCAGCAGCCTTAGCCAGAAGGCTGAAGCCAGGAGACCACTTAATGTTGGATTCGCCGCCAAGGAGAGCGGTCAGGACAGCGACGTCGGCCTTGTCGGATGAGAGGTTGAAACCGGGGAAGCCAATGACCAGAGCGTTGACGCCAGTCAGCGACGTGCGCTGCTCACCACCGTAGTACTTGGAGGCGTCGGTGAACAGCTGCAGTGGGCTCGTAGACGAAGACGGAACGTCCCTGAAGAAGGGGTCGATCCACTTGGACAGGTCAGCCTGCGTGGTGCCATCGGCAACGATCGCAATATTGGGCTTCGTGTAGACGGCAGCGGCGAAAGCGGCGACAGAGTTCTCGCTAAGGTAGGGACCGAGAGAGGTCGAGCTGGAGGGATAGATGGAGGAACCCAGGCCCTTGTGGAAAGCAACGGCGTGAGCGCTGTCGAGGGCCTGAGCCAGGGCGTTGTGGGCGAGCTTGTTCTGCTTCAGGTGCAGAACGCTCTCGATCTCCTCATGGAACTCGTGTGCTGATTGCATATGTCAGCTCCCGTATTTTCTCCTTTGCGCGGACGGGTCTCTACCTACTTGTGTATCTGGTCTTGGTGATGACCTCACCGAGAAGCTCAGTGAAGTAGGGTAGGTCCTCGCGCAGGAACGAAGCTTCCACAACAAGGGCCTCTCGGGTGTGGTATGCTTTCAATTGACCTCCTAGAAGCTCAGACTCCCTCGTAATTCTCAGTGCGGATCGCTTGTCAGTGTTCTGCGGCCCCAATAACAAATTAGCTCACCGTCCCTTCCTTCCGGTTCCTGTCGCGCAGCCAGGTCATGATGGATCAACTCGCCTTGAACGCAAACTCCTCCAGTCCCACCGACAGACCCGGCATGGGCTGGTACCGCGTGCCGGCCTTTGCGACCACGGTGAGGCGTGTGGTAGGGCTTCGAGGGTCTCGGGAGGCAACCTTGATGCCGTTGATGTCGGTCGACTCGAAAGACGCAGTCTCGGTGGACGCACCGGCGGCGGCGGCGGCATATGTACGTCGCTGGGCGAGCTTTGCGCAATCTTGCCGCCGGAGGGCAAGCTTGGCTCCCCTCGTCAGAGCTGACCGGCCGATCATGTTGGGAGAGGGGTGGTAGTTGTTCGATTGATCGGTGTTGACGCCAGACGTAATTGTCGCAGACGAGAACGAACTTTGGATTTTGCGGAATTGAACGGAAGATTACAACCGCTGGGCTCTGATTCGGCAGGCTGGGTCTTAGCAGAGCTGCAGTTACTTGCACCCGGTGGATTTAAATGGTCTTGAGCTTTTCAAAATCTTAGCACTGTCTAGTGTATACCTTGGGATTACTCTTGAAGTTGATATGAAACTTCTGAGGGAGTCAATTGAAATGTTATAGACCGTAAAGAAAGGTGCACGTGGGCTCATTGGAGTTTCTGGCCTTGTCGAGTTTCTGGTTTCTGCTGTTCTTTTAGCTCTAAGCCCTGACTGACTGCGGGTGGCGCTGGCTGTGCAGGGATCATCACAGCTGCAGCCTGCCCCAAACCCTTGCCATTAGACTCATCGGAGGGGCAGTCTTCAATCTCGTCCCCCACCCAAAAATTTACCTGTGGACTTGGGGTACAGGGCTTCAACTTCTGGATTTCTTTGGCATTTGGTTTTCTTGTCAACCTCAGCGATTCCTCTCAATGAAGCGACGATAGTCATACTGGCCATTGAGGGATAGTGAGAGTGTTCCTCGGCCGCCGAACTTGATACTGTTACCATGCAGGTTGTGAGTACACGCCCCCCCCATCATGTCTGCATCGCATGGGGCACGAGAGTCTCGCCGGACCTCGACCATACCACATATACTGACACCCTCAATCACAGACCAAGAACTTGGCGGAGCTTTGCACTCTGCTCACTGATGACATATATGGAGAACTCCCATCCGTGCGTACCCTTGTTGCAAATTGGACAGCTACTTGGAAGACACGTCGTGTGGTCATGGTGTAGCTGACCCATCCACACTCTTAGCGCATCTTCGCTGCTCTCTTGAACAAAGGCCGTTCTGCAATGCCACAGCTCCTTCAGTACACCTCCCTCAGCCCCCGACAGCTTCGCCATGGCATTGTTGTTCTGCTGCAGAACAACCTTCTCTACTACCAAGTCGAGTCCGGCTATGGCGTCTATACCGCAAACCCCGATGCCGCGTACAACCTCATCCGCACGGGCAAGATCCTGGACATGATCGGTACCGTGTACGGCGACCAAGAGAAGGAAGTCATGCAGAACCTGCTGTCTATGGGTCATACCAAGGTCGAACACCTCCGAGATGCCTACCAGGCCAAGTTCAAGCAGGCTGCTCGGCTTGCGACCGCTGCCAACGGACACACGAATGGGGACACGGACCATGACGAGGACGATCCATTTACCGAGCCAAGCCAAAGCAACAAACCAGACAACAAGACCGGACTGCACATCAAGTCTTTGCAAGAGCTGGATGAGGTCCTCGTTCGCATGATACAGGCTGAACTAGTGTGCTCCGTCACCGAGAGCTCGTTTCGCAGCTGGGAGGATACTCGCAAACTCGAGGAGGACAATATTCGGACCGAATACTTCCCCGGCGGTGTACGCGGCGGAAAGGGAAAGGAGGATTTCGTCAGCAAGTTATCCAAGAGACTCCGAGAAGTGCGCGATAATCCGCTCAACCTCAAGGTCAAGGTGCAGGCCAAGGCGCAGGTGAACAAGCGAAGGAAGCTGTCTGAGTGGAACTCCGTCAATTCAGGCCATGAGAATGATAGTGACTTGACCGTCGATGTAAGTTGCCATTTGCTCGGTCTTGAGGGTACTCGACTAATATGGCCAAGGGTGATATCGTCCTGCGCATCAACTACGAGAAGTGCACGGTTGAGCTCCGGAACCAGCGACTTGCCCACGCTGCCTCCGAGGTCTACGGAGAAACCACCGCGGCGGTGTACGCAACATTGTTGCAGCAGCTGACCAAGAAGGTTTCGAGATGTCGCCTGGATCCCGAGATCGACGGTAACGACGCCGATGATGGGTTTGGAAGCGACATCAAGATCTCGACCAACGAAGTTTTCGACAAGGTCGACGCGGCGCTCGATCTCTCTTCCGGCATTGGCAAGGTCAAGGCCAAGCAGATGGATCGAAAGAACGCGAACCGAATCCGCGACCAACCACCCGGAACGAAGCCGATTTACGAGGAGGCCGAGGTTGTTGGCGAGGCGAGTTCTGACGAGGATGAACATGTTGAAGAAGTCAATGGCCGCGGCTTCGATAGTGACGACGACAACCACCACGAGAAGCCGGCTACGAACGGAGTCAACGGAGCGAAGGAGAACAAGGTCAAATTCACAGATGACGCGCCTCCAAAGCTCTCTCGCAAGGAACACTTCCGTCAGCACCTCCTCCTGCTATGCGAGGGCGACAACCCGTTTCTGCGCCACTGCGCGATGGAATCGTGGACTGTCGACTTCGAGCCTCTGATACGGTCACTGCAGGTTACGGAACTCGACACCGTCATCCAGCGTAGTGTCGGTCGAACCGGACTGCGACTGGTACGCATCTTGCGCAGAGTGGGCAAGATGGATGAAAAGACTCTTCCTAACATCGCCCTTATGCCCAAGATGGACGTGCAGGCGATGATGCTCAAGATGCAGATGCTCGGTTTTGCGGACATTCAAGAGGTCCCTCGGGACAACAACAGGACCGCTAGCCGCACTCTGTTCCTGTACTGGACCGATACCGACCGATGCATCGATCGCCTCCTCGATAACACCTACAAGACGATGGTCCGATGCATGCAAAGGCTGGATGTACAGCGACAGATGGAAGCTGACGTTCTGGACCTCGTCAAGCGAGACGACGTGCGAGGCCGTGAGAAGGAGATGATGCAGGAGCGTTACTACAATCGGTTCACCCGAGTGATGGAGGTTCAAGAGAAGCTCCTTGCTCATGTTGTGCGACTGGACAGTCTGGTGGGGACCCTCAGGGACTTTTGAGCTGCCTTGGGCAGTATAGGGCATCGGTACCCTTCTCTTTGGACCCTTGGAAATTTCTTGTTCGTGAGGGTCATGGTCTGGATTTGGATGCATGCTCTTTCGTCAAACACTCCGAGGTTCAATTGCATCAGTGGCGTTCAAGGGCGAAAAGCATGGAAAGGGTTGGCAAAGGCACGGCGTTCATGAGATGGTTTTCACAGCTGTCCTGCCCAACTGCTGGGGGACTCGCTCACATATACCCCTGACAAGGACCGCTAAAGAGATGATAGATATATCATGTGAAGCGCTTCTTCGTACATTGTAAGAGCATTAGCATTAGCTACCACGGAATGAATGTCTTTTTATAATTAGATCATGCGCCTTCGACAGTCTTGGGAAGATGATAATAAATTTGTGGATGAAAATTGCGCCGACGTTCTGGTCTTTGAGCACCTGGAAGCAGCGGCATAGCTGAAGATGGTGGGGGGAGCTCACATGCTGTGGACGGCCCCTCGGCAGCAGCTCTCCACCCCCAAGAAAAAAAAATCTGAGCGCACGCGGAGCTTTCAGATATGGTCCCCGAACTCTCATCCTGCATGCGACCAGAACAAGTCAATCCCTACTACTCGCCGCCGTGTCGAATAATACAACTTCGCTTTCTGTTAGACAATTCCCTCTCCTGTTTGTGACCAATTATCTCAAGCACTCGTACATCTGCGAAAAATGTCTCCCCCATCAGCCGCAACGGAGAAGGAGTCCAACCTGGCGCGGCTGCTGGGCTCTGGTGCGCCCCCTCCTAGAATGCCCCGATAGCTCCAGAATCATCTTGTGCTGACCCTCACAGGCTCTGCCGGTATTGCCGAGCTTGCTGTCTTCCACCCTGTAAGTTCCTCTGAGCTCAATTGATAAGGTAAAGGACGACTTCTAACATGGACTCGACAGGTCGACACGATCGCAAAGCGTCTCATGAGCAACGAGAGTCGGGTATGGAGGATTCCGAACACGAGATGATGCGCCCAGGACAGGACTAATATCATGGGTGTATTACAGATCCACAACTCCTCACAGCTGAAGGCAGTCATCTTCAAGGACAAAGCTGCAGCACCGGTTGGGAAGAAATTCGTTTCGCTGTTCCCTGGTCTGGGATACGCCGCTGGATACAAGGTCCGTTCGAGTGCCGCGGCTTATTCTCAATCTCAACCGCCATCCAGCGAGAGAGCCATGCGCTGACGTCTCTTCCTCTCGCGTAACAGGTCCTTCAGAGAATATACAAGTACGGCGGCCAGCCCGTGGCGCGCGACTACCTGACGAAGCACTATGCCTCGGACTTCGAGAATGCCTTTGGCAAGAAGACCGGCAAGGCGATCCTGCACTCGACGGCGGGCTCTCTGATCGGCATCGGCGAGATCGTCCTCCTGCCCCTCGATGTGCTCAAGATCAAGCGCCAGACAAACCCGGAGGCTTTCCGTGGCCGTGGCGTGCTGAAAATTGTCGCCGATGAGGGTTTTGGTCTATACAGGGGCTGGGGATGGACGGCGGCACGGAACGCGCCTGGTTCTTTTGCTCTGTTCGGAGGGTCCGCGTTCGCCAAGGAGTACATGTTCAAGCTGCAGGATTACAACAAGGCCACGTGGTTCCAGAACTTCGTGGCCTCGATCGCCGGTGCTACTGCGTCGCTGGTTGTGTCTGCGCCGCTGGATGTCATCAAGACACGTATCCAGAACAGGAACTTTGAGAACCCGGAGAGCGGATTCCAGATCCTGACCAAGATGGCACGGAATGAGGGCATGGGTGCCTTCTTCAAGGGTCTTGTTCCCAAGGTACGTTCGGCACAGTCGAAGCAGCAGAGGATACACAGGCTGGATACACAGGCTGGA
Organism: Juglanconis oblonga; assembly: GCA_003012965.1. Classification (NCBI taxonomy): domain Eukaryota; kingdom Fungi; phylum Ascomycota; class Sordariomycetes; order Diaporthales; family Juglanconidaceae; genus Juglanconis; species Juglanconis oblonga. Next base: position 16,478 of record MUZH01004130.1, on the reverse strand, counting down.
TACACAGGCTAACCGATTGCACAGCTCCTCATGACCGGCCCCAAGCTGGTGTTCTCGTTCTGGCTCGCTCAGACATTGATCCCCGCATTCGACAAGATGCTGGTCAAATAAGTTTGAGGCCAATGATGAAAACAGAGGGACTACGATGTACAAGTTCATAATAGAACGGCTGGAGAACGGCTGGAGAACGGCGTTTGGCTGCTGGAAAATCAAGGGCAAGTTCTATTCTGTCCTGTACGTATCCATGAGCGTACAGTGTTTCTGCATCTGCTCTTGTGGCTGCTTGGGATCTATCCAGGGCTTCGGGTTAGAGAGAGGTCTAACTAGAAAAGAAAAATACCCAACTCTTTGCGAATCCCTTGTCCCAACCCTGCACTGCAAATCTCGAGTCTACACTACTGTAGTCAAGGTCTCCACCCATGTCCCCACGGGCATCCGGCACGAACCGAAAAGACAGTGCTGATGTGCAAGCGCAACCGTGCCATCCCGGTCGCGCTCGCGTCTTTTCAATTCTGGTGGCTGGTGGTTGCCGGGGAAGGAGCGAGTAAACACGGCTTGGCTGACGGCGGGTGGGCCCAGCTCACCAACCTACAGACATATTTTGGTACTACCTAACATACATAGCGCACAGTACCAGCCACATCCACGCCCAACAGCCCGAACACTTCATGCTCACATATTACCTCCTCGGTTATAGGGCGGACCCCTTGGTTTCCTTCCTCCAAGCTTCATCACCATCACAAGATTGCCTCCATTTTGGCCCCTGCCCTTGCCCGGTATTCTTCGTGCGCTTGAGCTCTCTAGCTCTTCGCCTTTTCCCTAATACACCCTTGGGACACACCTGAAAAAGTTCACGATATCCAGTCGCTACTATTTACCTGAGAGTCAACAACCCCCCCCCCCCAAAAAAAAAAAAATACGGGCCTCGACAGACACCAAGATTCGCATTCCAAACGCCCGCGCAAACCCGCCACGAACCAGTCCCACACACACCACACACAAAACACCAAAACACCAGACATCATGCCTCCCGTCGAGAGGGATGCCCCCGCCGGCTATGGGGACCGTCCCAGGTCGAGGCATTCCACCCATTCTGCGCAGTCCCAGTCCGGCTCCTTGGATCTGAGTCGCGCCCTAGTGCCCATGTAAGTCGACCAAACCAAACCATCCTTTGATCTTCCCTCTCGTCTGATTCATCCATCCACACGGATGACTCTCCCACCATGTCAGAGCCATGTCGGCCCTCTTTCGCAAGCTAAGTAGAAACAGGTGGGACAGCTCAGACCCGGAACGCGCACCTCCTCCACTGCCGCTGAACCCGCAGTCGCCCGTCGCAGCTACGTCCCGCGCCGGCACATCGGCCAACATCCAGGCGGCGCATGCCGCATTCAGCGAGAAGGTGCGCGACAGCGCCATGGTCCCACACGCTCTGGCCAAACGCACACCGGACGCATCTCCCGAGAGACAAGAACGGTCACTCGTCAAGGGTGCCGCCCACCGGCGCATGCAGTCGCTGCAGCCAGGGTCTGTGAGGGACATGAGTCTGTCGTTCGAGGGTGGACCCCTTGTCAGATCACCCGAGAAGACCGACAGAGACAGGCCGACCACGCCGTCGCGATCCAGAACCGATCATTTTGGCGCCATCGAGACAAGATCCGAAGGGGACGAGCGTGAGAGGCGCCACTCTCTCACTCCTGCTGCTGGTGCCAGCCTCACGCCTGTCGTAAGGCCGACCCCACGACGGCCGCAATCGAGTATCCTTGGCGAGAACACACCACCACAGTCTGCAACAATGCTCGCGCTTCACAACATGTCTACCAAAGACTCACCCCGTGAGAGGGAGCCCGAGACTCCTCTGGCTAACGTCACCAATGGCTCTATGGCACTAGCCAAGAATTCTCAGTCGATAGAACAGCTTTCGGGTCAGATCATCACTTTGACGAATATCGCAACAGCATTGCAGAAGGAGATGTCACAGCTTAGTCGACGGAGCAGAGATAATGCTACAGATCTACTGAGCTTGAAGGAGGCGACGAACACACGGGATGAGGACATCAGGAAGAATCTGCGCGATCTCCTCCATAATGTGCAGGAATCGCGGAGCGCATCCTCTGCATCCCGGGACATGTATGGAGGGCCGCTTCTGCTCGAGAATAAGCCATACGCATCATCACTCGCACCATCGACCAAGACCGGCGCCAACGGACGACCGTTTGCTCTCCCCCGCATCCCTTCACCGAGCACCTTTGCCGCCTCTCTGGACCGGGACGACATAAGTACTCCCTCTTTGTTTGGATCCGGATCCTCCGATGCGTCCGCCACGATTGGCCTGCTTGAGAAGATCATCCGCGACATGAGCACGAAGGACGGCCAGGATCGGCTGCTTTCTCGGCTCTCCGACTTGGCTAAGAAGTTGGATGGATTTAACGTGGAGCAGAAGGTCGAGGACCTTCATCGACTCATCAAGGACAACATGGACCAGTCGATGGTCGTTGCTGGTGGAGCGGGTGGAGGTGGCGGTGGCAAAGTCGGACTTCCTAGGAATAAGAGCTTCGATGAAGATCCGGGTGAATATCGCCACGGGTCCTTGGAGTCTCGCGTCGAACGGCTTATGCAGGATAAGGACATCCGCCATTCCTCGGCTCCCACAGCAAGAGCAGCAGCGGATCTCATCAGCGATGACATTGTCAAGATCATCCGTACCGTCAAGGACAGCGTCGCCCAAGGAGGCGGTCTTACGGCCGAGGTTAAGGCCCTCGTCCGGGAGCTTCGCGGCGAGGTCCTCGGCATGGGACGGGAGATCGGTCGCAGGCTTGATGAGGTCAGTGAGACCAACCAGACCAAGACTGCGGCAGCTGCCAAGATGGAGATCAACAAGGTCGTGGAGGAGGGTCTCATGGAGATGAAGGAGCACGTCAGCCAACTTATGCGGGATCATCGTAGGCAGTCTGCTGCCGCTCTTGCTGCCAACAAGCCTCCTGAGGTGGACTACCGTGAGATATACAACGCTATGAGAACGGCGCTCAAGGACTCCAAAGCTCTTCAGAAGGACGAGCCGGAGCTGCGCAGGGAAGACGTGCTCGAAGCTGTCAGGGAGGCCTGGGAGAACTACAAGCCTGAGATCGAGGTGCAACAGATCGGCCTGGAGCGAGACGAGGTTCTCGAGTGTCTCAAGGAAGGACTTATGCAATATGCGCCGAAGGACGACAAGGTCCCAGCAGCCACGAGAGACGAGATGTTCGCGGCTGTGGTGGAGGGACTGAAGCACTTCACCCCCCCGCCGATTGAGATGCCCGCGACCTTGTCGCGTGATGAGATAATCGAGGCGGTTCGCGACTGTCTAGAGGAATTCGAATTCCCCGTTGCCCCATCCGCCATCGGAGGAGCAGAGGTATCCAAGCAGGACATGATTGATGCTGTTAAGCAAGGCCTCGAAGGCTTGGATCTCTCTGCGAAGAACGAGGCACCCCTGGTCCCTTACCAGATGAACAACGATGAGATACTTGTGCAGCTGCATGAGATCATGGAATATATGCAGTCGGAGTTCAAGGCTGTCTCGGACGAAGCTAAGCAGAATGTGGCAGCGAACGGCCGAGATACCGAGCAGGTGCTTGATGCCACGAAAGACGGATTCGAGAAGCTCCGTGCTGACATAGAGGGCTACGTCGACAGAGCCACTGGAGTTGCCAGCACAGAAGAGTTCATGGATGACCTCCTGAAAAGCTTAGATGCATTCCGAGATGAAGTTGCTGATCTGATCGCGAAGCAGTCAGACGGCTCCAAAGATCTCATCAGAGGAGAGCTGGAGTCTCTTCGCGACATGGTCAACACTTCTTTGGTGCCCGCATCTCCCCCAGTAGCGAACCACGAGGAGGTCCTTCACGCTCTGCAAGAAGGCATCGGCAGCCTGCGGCATGAGATCAGCCAGCGCCCCGTCGCTGGGACGTCTGAAGTTCTAGACGCCCTGCAGGAGGGTCTCAATGACCTTCGTATCAGCATTGAGAAGATGGGCGACAGACCAGCGGACTTGAGTGCCAACGACGAGATTCTCGATGCTCTCAAGTCAGGTCTTGATGAAGTCAAATCCGACATTGAGGGTCTACGGGAGGAGAGCAAGGCCTTGACACCAGTTGCTAGCAGCGCTATGGTCGCCGCTGACGTCTTGAAGCATGATGATATTAAAAATCTCGAAGTGCTCATCTCACAGCTCCGCATCAAGGTCGAGGCCATGGAACCTGGTTCAGCTCCCGCTGCCGCCGCCGACCCGACGCCTTCTCTTGGCAAGGATGACTTGGCTCTCATGGAGGACATGCTCCACGAAATCAAGATTCAGGTCGAGGAGATTGCTAGCAAGGAGCCCTCAGCGGCCAGGGAAGTACCAGCTGCTGCCGAAGGAGCTGCGACGAAGGAGGATGTTGAAGCCATCGAGACCATCTTGCGGAACACCAAGGCACGTCTGGAAGAGCTTGTGGATGGAGAGCAGGCCGTCCGGAAGGATCATGTTGATGCGCTAGAGGTCCTCATTCTCGAGACCAAGGAGGGTCTGGGTCTCTTAACCGATTCGCTTGACAAGCTCGCCAACAAGGAGGATACCCAGGCTGTCGAGTCGCTTGTCACCCAGGTCGTTGGCGCCTTCGACGAGATGAAAGAGCGTCATGAGAAACAGCTTGAGGACCCCGAAAAGGTCACCAAGACGGATATAGACGCCATCGAGGCTGTCTGCCTTGATGTCAAGGGTGCGGTCGAGCAGATGTTCAAGTCGGACATTGCTGCACTTCCCTCGAAGGACGACCTCAAGAGGCTCGAAACGTTGGTGAAGGAGTTCAAGGAGATCTCCGACAAGCATACTACTGAGTTGAAGGAGGCACATGAACAGCACTCCACAGAAATCAAGGAGGCGGCTGAGAAGCATGCTGCAGATATCAAGGAGATGACGGAAAAGCACGCCGAGACCAACGCTAAGCAGTTTGAGGAACGCCAGGCCGAGACTGTGGGTGTCGGAGAGCGCGTGACGGAGGTCAAGACGTTCCTCGAGGAGATGCAGATCTTGGTTAAGGAGAAGCTTGAGAATGGCATCACCGGCGTTGAGGGCCTCAGCAAATCGCTCGAGACTGTGGGCGAGACGATCGGTCAGAATGCCAATGTTCACTCTGATCTCAAGGAGATGTTCGAATTCATGAAGACCGAGTTCGATGAGTCGAAGGCCGGCGTGGTCGGAGCGAAGCTTGAGACGGATGAGAAGTTCGAGCAGACGACCGAGACACTACGCACGAAGATTGATGAGCGCATCGACGAGGTCATTGCCAAGTATGAGGAGTTCCAGACTGTCATGGATGAGCGCAACAAGACGGGTGAGGCTCGCGACGAGGTGCTTGAAGGCACCGTCGTCAGCACCAAGGCTGTCGCCGAGGAGCTCAAGAGCCTTATTGACACCCTGGGCTCTACCGTCACCGACTCTTTGGAAAAGATGGAAGAAGCTTCGAAGACGGTGTTCACTCGTGTCGAGGACATGGTTCTCAAGACGGACGACAACCACACCGAGAACAAGTCCGAACATGCGCAGACGCGCGACCAAGTCCTGGAGGCGAAGGCTGCGTTTGAAGGGCTTCAGGGACAGGTCAGTGACTACCAGCCCAAGGTGCTTGAAGCTATCCAGAGTGTCCTAGAGAAGGTCGACCAGCACTTCGAGCACTCCAAGACCTCGGCGACGGAGATCGAGGAGAAGATCGGCCAGAAGATTGAAGAGGCCAAACCTGAGCCACTCATGCTCCCTCCTCCGCCTGAAAAATACGATGATACCCAGGTTCATGAAAAACTCGACAGGCTTGTCGATCACACCCAGTCCGCCGACAAGGCCTTCGAGCAACTCTCGACGCTGGACAAGGTCCACCAGCAGGTCATCGCAACCGCCACCGAACTCTCTGCATTCCTTGCATCGCAGACCCAGCGCATTGCAGACGATCACGAGGACAGAGAGAAGACGCTGAAGCAGATGGAAGACAACTTGCATGAGACTACCATCGAGTTGGAGCGCCGCACGGTACAGAGGGACCAGGTGGAGGCTACCGTGGCTAGTCTGCAAGCAGAGGAGGAGCGCCTGAGGCAGAGCATCGTGAGCCTTAAGGTGGAACAGCAGTCTCTTGTCCGGCAGAAGGTCAGCTTGACTGGTGACGTGTCGTCCCTCGAAACCGCTCTCAGTCTCCGCCGTGAAGAGCTGCATGAGATGGAGCAGCGTGCGGAAGGCCTCGAGCGGCGTATTCTCGAGGGTGTCATGGACCAATCGCGAATGCTCCTCATGGCCAAGTCGACCAAGAAATCAGCCCGCGATGTTCTGAGCCGCAAGCGGGTCGCCTCCCAAAAGCCCGCAGCCGAAGACGCAACCCAGACCGAGTCGAAGCCCGCCACACCGAAAGCTCAGCACCACACCGCCGCCTTCAAGACGGCCCTGAACTCCAAGCGCAACAGCCTGCATCCGCAGTCCGCTACGAACGGACAGCAACAGGCCCGCCGCATCCTCTCGCTCAGCCAAATCAGCAAACCCGGATTTAACAGCGCCGCGAACGCTGGCGCGGGTTTCAAGAGGAGCCAGAGCGTCAAGACGTTGGGCGGTGCGGGCGCACTACGGAAGGGTAGCTGGGGCGGACGGTTGAACAGCAAGAAGGGCTATGGTGAGCTCGGTGGCGAGGGCGATAAGGAGAATGTCAGCCTCGATGTCGTCGCGCTTAGAGAGAGCGATGAGGAGGGGCTTGATGAGCCTGAGCCTGAGCACGCGCATGGTGGTGAGGTTGTTCTTGCTGAACCTCCTACCCCTGCGGGTAGTGCCGTCTCCGACTACCCTAGTGAAGGTTACACGGAGAGTACCGTCTCTGAGGATCCTAGCGAGGGCTATACGGAGGATGATGACCCGAGTGATACCGAGACGCTCCGAAGATCGAGTGTGCATAGTGGTGAAGGCTCACCCACTGAGTCGGACCTGCAGTCGGGCTCGTGGACTGGCACGGGCTCGTATACTGGTAGCGAACAGGATCATTACGAGACGTACTCCGACGACGGTAGTGACTGGACCGAGAGCGCAGTCGGCAGCAGTGTTGTCACCGGCACGGACAGTGAGGTTGGAGGGCTGGGGCAAACATCGACCGATGGGGTGGTGACGCCGGACGAGAGGAGCGAGGTTATGTTGCTTGAGGGCTAAGGGGGGAAGTGGGTGCTCGGACTCAATGATGGATGGCTCAACGATGGATATGGGTTCTACGAAGTGACGGCAGTTTGGCCTTTTTTTCTCCCTCTTTGTGTAACGATTATTAACGATGATGTAAATGTTACTCGTCTTTTCTCCTTGGATGGATGGAACGAGCAGGCCGCGATGGATGGGTATGGGAAGCGAGGTGTCGGACGGGCTTTTTTCCCCTTTCTTTCTGTGATTACGGACTTGCTGAGTGCTTCATAGCGAGCGAGTTGGCGAGGGTGACGGGGTGGGAAGGGCACAGGATTCAGCCAGTCAGTGATGATGATGGCCATGGAAACTCATCAGGTAGCTTTCTACAGTCACTTGAAATTTTCACGAGAGCAATTATATAGCGTTATCTGCATATGCTTCGAATTTGTCTTTGCTTGTACCAAACGATGCGAAGTGCATTATCAGTGCAACATGATACTTGTTGCTTTTGATGTTCTGGATCTTGGTGAAGATTTGTTATCCTGCAAGATCTGTCTGTGATGGTCTCGTGTGGTTGCTTGCTTAGGCCCAATCTTTCGTACATACTGAGATATCCTGCCTCATGTTTAACCTCGCCCCTCCTCCAGAGTTCCCGTGCAGTTGCTAGTATGCCTCTTACAAAGGCTTGCTCCAGGTCATAGGGAATAAAGGGATAGGCCTCACAAACATAAGCAACCCCCACAATCATTCATACGGAAAAAATGTCCAACAAAAGCTTATGCCTCCAAAAATACAAATAATCAAGTTCTCCCCAAAAAGTAGCTACAACAGGTTTCGATCCTGTGACCTCCGGGTTATGAGCCCGGCGCCTAGAATTGTTGTTAGTGTTACTGTTGAATTTGGTGGAATATCAAGTTGACTCACTCTTCCCCTGAGCTATGTAGCTTGCATGTTGTTGCAGCAAGAGCTGGCGACGAAACTATGAACCCTGTCGGCATGGGCTGTCAAACGCAGGGAAGGTAACTTGTTCGGTTGATTGGCGAACCCGCCGCAGCATGTATGGATTGACATTCTCTAGGCTGGCCACCTCAATCCCTCTCTTGTCCTCAGGTCTCATCAAGTTCCGGAGCTGACAGGATAACCAATATGCCGAACTTCCACCTTGCTGTACCGTCCAAACCGAACCGAACGGTCCACTGCACTAAGGGGAAGCCCGACTCACTCACTGAACAATGCCCCATCTCACAGCTCTCGGTCACGACAGCTTCCATCATAAGCAACGATTCATTCACCTGGTCCCATGCTCAAGCTGAGACTCGCATCTAATGCTCTCCCTCCATGCACAACTCCCTATTCATCCTCAGCCTTCTTGGCTTTCTTCTCCTTCTTCCTGCCCTTCCCAATCTTACTCCTACCCTCATCCTCATCACTCTCATCCTCCTCCATTCTGCCTTTCTTCTTCCTCCTGGCAGCCGCCGCATCCTCCTTCTGCTCCCGCGCCCTCTTCCCCAGCAACTTGCCCCTCAGATCCCGCGTCGCCGCCGAGCGCGCGTCATCCGCCGCCTCCTTACCTGCGGGCACGAAGCCGATGCCGGCGTTGACAGAGCCGAAGTGATGGTCGTCGTCATCGTCCCGTTGTTGCTGCTGCTGCTGCTGCTGCTGGGACGTGGACGCGTCGGGGATGGATGCGGACGAGTTCTTGAGGGCCGAGAAGGATGACTTGGTGGACTTCTTGGTGCTGGATGCTCTTGGCGCTGTTTCCGTGTCACTGGGTGGTGCTTTTGTTGGCTTTGAGCGCTTGAGGGCGCTCAGAGTCGAGGTGTGTTTGGCCAGCAGCATGTTCATCCGGTTCATCATCTCGCCGTGGTCCGCTGCGGACGGCAGATCGGGTTTGGAGGGCGCCATTTCTGGGGATTTGACGTCCCTCGTACGGCTATCGAGAGGCGGGAATGTGTCACGGTTTTGGATATGGTGGGAGGACTGGACTACGAATGGTCTCACTCGTGCATTGTGAGAGGCCGTGGAGATTGTGAAGATGTCCAAAATTCCACGATAAGAGGCTCGACGTCTCTTATCGGGGATGCGGCTCAACATATGTGGGTCATGCAGTAGCAGGGGCTTCCCTGCGGAGGGACCCACACAGGCCGTAACGTGATGGATCGCCTCAGTCCGGCTTGTCTTGCCCATCTTCAATCCACTGCCTGTGATCAACTTTTGACTATTCAGTACGGAATCATGAAAGTCATGATGACGTCCCAAATCGCGCCACCTACAGATCTACCTACCTTTTCGAAAACAGATGCCAACACCTTACTGCCCACCCCCCCTCTCCTTTTTCCTCACCTTGTGAACGAGAAGGCCCGACTCCATGATTTGGCATCATTTCGATGGAGTATCTCTACCCAGAGGCATTTTGAAGAGTGCAGCCCAGGTCCTGGGCGGCCGTCCGTATATCGATATCAAATTCCTTTGTCTAGGCCACACATCGTGTCACGGGCGACATATCTATGTACTATATCGCCAAACGGAATGCCGCCAGCGAGACTTGGCTGGCTGTATGAGTATCCGGCTGCAAGCAATCCCGAGTTTTGTATGATATTCTTCATTGCGACTCGGTCATTTCGGGCGCCCAGCCTTCTTCTAGGCCGCACCTCCTGACCAGAAGAAGTGCTTCCCCACGGGGCCACAGCATAATAAGCCTTGAGAGGACCTTGGCTATAGCATGTTTTTTAAGTGACTGATAGTCATAGTCCCTGCAGATGCAGAATGGTGGTGCACGAAAGGAAGCTAATCGTTCAAGTCTCAGAACTTCGCCTGAGATCGAGACTGCGCTTCATGTTCTATAGCTAGGTACGAATACCGAATACCTAGAGCAAGTGAATACAATACTGCCCCTTGATGCAAACACAGCGGGGAAGCCGTACCCGCAAATACCACTACCAAAAGCTCCAGTAATAAACATGACTACCACGTTGGCCGAGGCGCGTCTGCTCCCGTCAGAATTAGGAAAGTCGAGAAAAGACTCACCGAAAAACAAGACGCTCTAGGTGATTCATGGAATTTCAGTATGAGTACTAACACAAATGAGCTTGGCTCAATTTCTAAATGAACACCGACTTGTCGTTGAAAGGCACCGACGTCGCTGAGTTCGTACAGTGACAATTGCAATCTCTATACAATACTAGTTGAGAGGCCAGATGATACTGATGCTCCAACAGGAAGCTTTTCATGCCTATGTTTTGACCATGTCGCTCTTCAGCATCCAAACTCCCATCATGCCCTTCGAATCGACCTTTCGCAAAATTTCTCTCCATCTTTCGCTATACCCTCGATCTTGGTCTTTTCTGCTTGGCTGGGTTTATCGTATTCTAGACTTTTGCGAAGGAAGTTGGGTCTCATTTGCTTCACGGCGATGAGAACCACCAAAGGAGTGATGTGACCATTGTTAGTATGGTTTGATCTTCGCCCTAATCACGACTACATGAAATGTTCACACGTCCTAAGCAGGTTCCAGCCTCATTTTCGCTCCAGCGCCGGTTTTTGGAGGTAGTGACAGCAGTGCCGACAAGGCTCCTAAGCCATATCGCCCTTTTGAGCCTCATAGAACGCCACAGGGACACCGTCTCCAGGGCACCCAACGATCTCCGCCTTGTGAAGCTGAGAGTACCAGTCCCCACGATACTCGACACGGTTGTACTTCTGGAGCAACCGAACCATGACGTAGGCCATCTCGGTCATCTAGGAGATCACAAGTCAGCCATCACAGCATTTGCTTCTTCTTCTCTTGGTATTACAAAGTCAACCTACAGCGAAGTTCTGGCCAACGCAGATCCTCGGGCCTCCATTGAAAGGCACGAACTGCCACGGCTTAGGCGACCAGTGGTCCCATCTCTCCGGGCTGAAGATCGCCGGATCCGCGAACTTCTCACTCACGGGCGGGTACAGGTCCCGTCGGCGCTGCATCGCGAGGGTGCTGTACACCACCATGTCGTCCTTCAGCACCCCGACGTCCGGCTGGCCCGGCTGGCCCGGCAGCGTGCTGTCCTCGAGGCAGGCGCGCAGGTTGAACGGCACCGCGGGGTACAGGCGCAGCGTCTCGTTGAGCGTGTGCGTCAGGTAGGTCATCTTCTTCAGGTCCGCGTACGTCGGGGCACGGGACTCGCCGACGGTCGAGAGGACCTCGTTGCGTAACTTGGCGTAGACGGCCGGGTAGTGTGTGAGCTCGTAGATGCACCACGAGAGCGTGGCGGCCGTGGTGTCGCGGCCGGCGAGGAGGATCGCCATGATCTGGTCGCGGAGGACCTTGGGATTGCGCGAGTAGCGGGCGATTTGGTGCAGGAAGGTGCAGTTCTTGTCGGCCTTGGAGAGCTTCTCGAGTTCTTCTGGTGGGAGGGCTAGGGCTTGCTGGATGTAGGGATCCATGAAGCGCTCGAGGACTTTGATGCCTCTCTTGTATGCGCCCGTGGGGAGAAGCCAGAGGACGGGGCTATATGACGGGTAGCTGTCAGTACGTGAGTCTGATCAGCAGGCGAGATGTGTTGACTTACTAAAGGATGGTTTGCATCATCTGGCTTCTTTGGACGTCCGTGAAGGCTCCGACAAACTCATGCTTGGGACTGGGCACATCAATCAGCGCGTGAGACTGCATGCACAGGATCATCCACACTCACTTGTTCAGACTATTCACGCTCGAGCCGAGCAAGAAATCTGTCGTGATATCCAGTGTCATGCGGTAAAAGAGGTCCATCATCTCCACCGTCTGTCCCGACCCAGGCATCAACGACGTCATTGTCTGCGTCCATTTCTCAAAGATGAGAAGATCTGAGACCTTCTCCTTGATGAACATGGGCCGGATCAGGCCTCGGCTGTCCTGCCACTGCCTCCCGTCTGTGGTGAAGATGCTGTCGCCCAGGAACGGGCTCCAGGTCTCGTGGAACTGTTTTCCCTTTCCAAAATCGGTGAACTTGGATGTCAAGATGGTCTTGATGTGCTCCGGGTCCCTTGTGAGAATATATCTCAGCTTGCCAGTAACCGAGAGCTCCACCACGTTATTGGATGCCGCAGGCGCGGATTCATAGAGAGCGTCGTAAAATTGCAAGAGCTTGTCTTTGCTATGTTTGACCCCAGCCCACAAGAACCAAGGCAGACCGGTGATAGGGTTGGTGGCGAGAACATGGGCCCTGACACCTCCTGTCCGCCGGATTAGAGTGTTCACATAAAGGGGTGCTAAGACAAACCAAGCAACCACGGGGATCAGCGTGAGGCCGGTGAGATACAAGGGCCCAAGGGCCAGAAGCTTGTCTGAAAACATGTTTGGGGAGGACTTGGAGCGTAGGCGTCTTTCCCTTGGGCGGCCGGAGCAGACGCAGGATACGCTTATATTGGGGAAGTAGGGCCACAGAGAGAAGCCATCGAGGGAAGGATGCTAGCGTTTTAACACGGCCCATCTGATCATGACTGAGACGGGCAGCTCAGCCAGGTGTCCAGGGCGGCGGTCGAGACGACTCTTGGCTGCATGTGTAAGACTTCGTAATGATCATGCGAATGCCACTACTGCGCTGCTAGTTTGCCCGGTTTTCGTCCACCAACAGAAGCGTGGTTGACACATCATGTCAGCAGGGAAGACTTCTTGGTGGAGGAGACGGCAGCATGGGAAATTCCAGACGGCTTGGCCAATGGTAGGACGAAAGTGGCATATTGGGATGGATGTACTTCATCTTGGTGGCTGTGATGTAGGTTCGATCGCCCTCTAGATCGAACGGCGTGCCGCAAAAGCTGCCTAATTGAGGCTGGGACGTGAGGGCGGGAAGAGCCCTGGACGGCCTGGATGGCCTGGATGGCCTGGATGGCCTGGATGGCCTCGAGTAGTTGGGATTGTGTTCGGGATTGTACATGGTAGTCGGGATTGTGGTCGGGATTGTCCTGGATGGAACAGCCCGACCCCGCAAAGGTCATCGTCCACCTGACGAGCTACAATGCGATCCTGGATTCTGGGACTGGGAGAGAGTACCATCGTAGTCAGATCTCGGCTGGGAACAACCGAGGACATGTGAAATCGAAGGTGGTAGTAGCAGCATTGTTTCTCTTGGACTGTTCCGTACACAGCCGTATATAAAACAAAGAAGGTTTATTATGGATTGGTGGCCGGACAGCCGAAGCACCGACGTTTCGACGAGGAGGAAGGGTTTCCGACATCTACCCCAACTGAGCCGCAGTGTACACGTACAGGTACTTACTTGGTGGCCGGCAACGATTGTCACCCGAGACTTTTCCGCTGGAGTTTCCCCACGGCATGGTGCCCATAGGCAGATAGGATAGTGAAATGTACCATCATAGAATTATTACAGGACTCTTCTTTCTTTATTTTCTTGGTTATTTTTCTTTTGGAAGGGGCGGGGGCGGGTTGAGTGAGTGGAAGTCGGTAGCGACAGCCTACACGGTAGCAGTACCTACCTAGGCACGCTAAGAGGTAGTCGTCAAGCCGTTATCTATCTTATCGGCCAAGACCCTGAGACCGTCGACCGTTCACTGTGACTGGCTCCCGGTCGCTCGGAACATGCCGCAGACCAGTTTGGCACCTGCGAGTCGTCATTCCTTCCTTGCACGAGCGAGCTCAACCTCACCTGCTCTCACTCGACGCGATTTTCCAGGCTTCTGCGCCGCGACCACTCCCTACAGACCATCCCCCCTTTCTTCCCCTTCTCCTGTTTGACACCCTTCCACACCCCCTCCACCATGTTCAGACTCGCCCGTAGTCGCGCTCTGGCTTCGGTCTTTGCTGCTCCCAAGGCAAGTCCCACCTGCTGCCCGTGTTTCACCACGAGGATCAAGGACAGACAGATATGCTAACTCACTTGGCCGCAGCAGGTGTCTGCCTCCGTCAGAGTCCCCGGCTTTGTCCAACAACAACGAAACCTCAGCATCCACGAGTACCTGTCCGCCGACCTCCTGCGCCAGTATGGCATCGGTGTCCCCCAGGGCGCCAACGCCAAGACCGCTGCTGAGGCCGAGGCTATTGCGAAGCAGATTGGTGGTGAGGATATGGTCATCAAGGCCCAGGTTTTGGCTGGTGGCCGTGGAAAGGGCAGCTTTGACAACGGTCTGAAGGGTGGTGTGCGCGTTATCTACTCGCCCACCGAGGCCAAGATGTTCGCCGAGCAGATGATCGGCCATAAGCTCATCACCAAGCAGACTGGAGCCGGCGGCCGTCTCTGCAGCTCCGTTTACATCTGTGAGCGCAAGTTCGCCCGCCGCGAGTTCTACCTGGCCGTCCTCATGGACCGTGCCTCGCAAGGCCCCGTCATTGTGTCTTCGTCTCAGGGTGGTATGGATATCGAGGGCGTGGCCAAGGAGAACCCTGAGGCCATCCACACTACCTATATCGATATCAACGTCGGTGTCACCGACGAGATGGCCCTGGATATCGCCACCAAGCTGGGCTTCAGTGAGCAGTGCATCGACGAGGCCAAGGACACCATCCAGAAGCTGTACAAGATCTTCCTCGAGAAGGACTCCACACAGATCGAGATCAACCCTCTTTCCGAGACCTCTGACCACAAGGTGATGTGCATGGATGCCAAGTTCGGTTTCGATGACAACGCCGACTACAGGCAGAAGGAGATCTTCTCGTGGCGTGACACCACCCAGGAAGACCCTGATGAAGTCCGCGCCGCTAAGTCCGGCCTGAACTTCATCAAGCTGGACGGTGATATCGGCTGCCTCGTCAACGGTGCCGGTCTGGCCATGGCCACCATGGACATTATCAAGCTGAACGGCGGCCAGCCCGCCAACTTCCTGGACGTCGGTGGCGGTGCCACCCCAGCCGCCATCAAGGAGGCCTTCGAGCTGATCACCAGCGACCCCAAGGTTTCTGCCATTTTCGTCAACATCTTCGGCGGTATTGTGCGATGCGATGCTATTGCCAACGGCCTCATCAACACTGTCAAGGTGCTGGACCTGAAGATCCCCATCATTGCCCGCCTGCAGGGCACCAACATGGAGCAGGCCCATGCTCTGATCAACGACTCGGGGATGAAGATCTTCTCTATCGATGACCTGCAGAGCGCTGCTGAGAAGGCTGTGCAGCTCTCCAAGGTTGTGAAGATGGGTGAGTCTTCTTCGAGAATGATCGACTAAGTGGTACATGACGGCTAACAGTTTCCAGCTCGTGATATCGACGTCGGTGTTGAGTTCACGCTGGGTATTTAGACGGAGCTTGGATGGACGGTTTCTGTAGTATCTCACATATGGGCGGTCTGTTTCTCTGCAACAATCATCACTGGTACCGCGCTGCAAAGGATAGACTCAGAGTTTCATGGTATTGCATCAATCATTTCCACGTTTTCCTTACCCGTGGAGGCTTACCCACGCTTGTTCATTATTCACGTGCACTTACCTGTCCAGCTTATCTGAACATTTCTACGAAACAGCCACGGGAAATTTGGGGAATGAGGAAGTGACCGTCTCCGTCTCTGCGAATCCCGTGGCCGCTCTTCCGACTACCGTGGCCGCGAGATTGTATTTGGGGAATGGACCCGTCTCTACGCTGTAGGCAGGGCAAGTGCCAAATTCCACGCGACTGGGGCCGGGGCCCTTGGTGACTATGGCTCTCCCGGCCGGGGCCAAATATGAGGCGACGTCCTTAACGGCTTCAACGCCCTGCTTCACGGGAGCCCAGCCCTTCGTCACCAGTGGAGGTGCCCCCGCCGGCGCAGCAGCAGCAGTAGTAGTAGCAGCAGCAGCGGCGGCGGCGGCGGTGGTACCGCCTCCCTGGGGGCTGACATTGCCCAGGAACAACCACCCCTGTTTCAGGACCCAGAACGTCGCAGGTCTCTTCCACCTGGTGAACGCAACAAACATGTTCGCGGCCGTGGTCAACAGCCACCACAACATCAATCCTACCATCAGCCAATACGCCACCCCAAAAACAAAAGTCCCGAGATCCGGCGCAGCAGTCAAGGCCACGAACTCGGCCACCGCAGCAGCCGTCGAAGCCAGCCACACCGCGAAGCCCACAACGCCCTTCTTGAAGAACTGCGCCACCGCCAGCGCGGCGAACGCCAGCCTGAACAGCGGCGGGACGGACGCGATCGCGGTGCCCGCGTTTCCCCGCCGGCCCAGCGCAGGGGGTCCGTCTGCGGCGCCGATGCCCGGGCAGCGCAGCAGCGGATGGTGGTGGCCCGCGTACATGCGGTCCGGACAACTGCAGGCTGGTCGGGCGTACAGCGCCGCCTGCTCGCGCGCGTAAGCCTCGTCGTCCGCGTAGGGCCCACGGAAGCGCGTCTGGTGGGAGCAGGGCGGGGCGACCCATGCGGGGCTCGTG
>MUZH01004128.1:0-45985 GCA_003012965.1 Juglanconis oblonga | reverse complement strand
CTCCGTTTTATTGGACCCCCCCCCCCAAAAAGAGGCTGGATAGGTACTTTGGCTGGTATCCCCTTAGACTCCCGCGATGGCGCGGCATGGGACACCATATATCAACTCCTTCTCCCCCAGACGCCATCATATCAAAGGCCAAGTCCAATAGTCTTCTACATGCGATCGTCCGGCCAAGTTGGGCCACAGCTGCATGGCACTCGCCGGACACGAGTTCGTCCACCCCGGTATAACGGCGATGCCATGGCGAAAGACGACAACAATATCTTAAATAAAGAATATTCTTCACAAAGGAATGATGACGCCGCCGAATCTGCTAGACATGACCATTAGAGACTTAGCGCCACCTCGTTGACGGAATACACAAGGGCCTATTAGCTATCATCTGAGACAGCGAGCGTTTATTCTTTGACAACTACACCTACCTACTTTGGGGATCAACCGTGTCGGAAACGAGATTCGCTCTTCTCCCATCGTCGACTTTGTCCAGGTCCATGTCCCCAACAGATGTCTCAAACCGCTCAACAAACCTGGCGGTCAATGGGCATCGGCATACGCTGTTTTTCTTCTTCTTCTTCATCTTCTTCTTCTTCTTCTTTTACCGAGTCTCCCCTAGGTCTGCCGCCACACTGGCCAGCAAGATGAGGGGGAGTTTTGTTATGCAAAGAAATCCGCAGGAGTCCGGGATGACGGCCGAAGGCCCCTGGATGACGAAAAATCGGGCGGGTTCGATGCGTGCAAACGCGGCGGCTCGTTGAACATGGTAGACCGCCTCTTCCCTCTCGAGCAATCATTGGTCGACGAGGACAAACACTACTGCAAAGCCATGGTCGCAGCTTGCTATCGACAAACGAGCTAGCTGCGCACTCCCGCCACCCGGCAGCCGCCCGCTGGACAAGCGAAGGAATTTTTCCACTGGGGGTGGTGGTTGGGGGGCGGGAGGGTTTGTCTTCTCGGTACGACGAGGACCTTGAACCAAATCGGTTGGATCCAGGCTCGACATCAATATGTATGGCGCGCCGCTTGCTTGCTTTCTCGCGCATGGCATCATCGTGGTCAACAGGTTCTGTGCGTGCTAGGAACTTTTCCTTCTGACTCGTTGCTCCTCAGGCTCCGAGTACGAGGATGGATGCGCGGTGAAAAAGCAAATTCCGGATGGGCCGTGTGCCATTCACCAAACTATCCTTCGTGCGGCGCCGGTAGGAACACAAAAGGCCGTGAATGACATGCCGGGCCTTGATCTGATGAATGTCACGTCGTCGTATGCCGACAGCGCCCCGGACTAGGTTTGTTGGGCGTGGGGGGGGAAAGGGGGGGGGTCGGGAGGACAGCAGTCTCATGGTGAAGCTCGCTGAGCTGCTGGTGCTCGTCGAGTATAGGCTCTACCGGGCCGCGCCGAAGCTAGCGGAGTACGATGAGGCAAGTCTTACGCTAGGACCGGAAGAGGCAGAGGAGAGTGTGAGAGTTGCGCCAAGGCATAACGAAGGAGCGGATCCGACTGCGGTTGCGCACTCGATGCCGGGGCAGAAGGAAGAGGAGCACAGCTTCACGTCGGGGGAGATCGGAACCCTAAATGAGGAGAGTTCCACGGTAGGGCAGAAGGATGTTGGATAAGAGAACGGATGCCATGTCAGTGCAGAGCCGAACGGATGAAGGAAGGTTTAGAGGGGGAGGGAATCACTTGTGTTGAGAATGTCGGGCAATGTTGTGGTCTCTGACCTCAGATCCGGCAACGTCAGGAAGAAAGCTGTCGGATAATCAACAATGTCTGAGTTCGATTTTCAGTACTTGTTTCCTCGTCGTGCGCGTGTGTTCGATGCCGACCAGTATGCAAAATCGGGCATAAGTTGACCGCGTAGATTGGCCACTGAACCCAAGGAATTCACTTTCGCGTACTATCATCGCACCGAAGCGTAGATGTCATTGATGAAACGTCTTAGTTTTCTTTTGCTAGCGGGTAGGTATGCTAGCAGGTATGCTAGCAGGTATGCTAGCAGGTACATAGGTACACAGCCATACAAGGTTGAAGTGGGTGAAGACGGTCACAAGACGCGACGTGACTTGCACCCATGCGCAGCATCGTGACGGACCAAATGCTGCTGTACGTACAAGGCTGGCACCATCTAACAGACTGCCATCAGAAACAGAAAGGCCGGTTCCTCCTTTCTCGAGGCCTCGACTTGGTGGTTTCTTTTACCACTGCCTCGGCCTCCACCTCAATGTTCAGCGGCACAACTGCAAGAGAAAAGAAGACAGAAAAGAGGAAACAACAAGATGCCTTTTTGGTTCACGCGACACCAGACCAACCAGTACGATGGCTCAGCGGGGGCCTTCGTGCCCTCGCTGCTACAGCCATCTCCAATCTCAAACACGCAGCAGACGACAACCCCGTAGCGACCGACTCTGCCTTTTCGGGGAACGGGACTGACGGAATGGCAAGACTCTGCTTCCTTGGAGACAGCGATGGCACAGAGATGGCACAGAGATGGCACAGCGATGGCACAGAGGTGGCAGGCGCGACGAAAGCCTTGTGATCTGCAGCTGGTTCCAGGACTTGAATGCCCCGGTGGGCAGCTGTCGTCAGTACTATAGCCCTTGAATATTTTTATCCTGTTACTTTTGTTGTGCCTCTTACTCAAGCCGGTCTTCCGACCGAGTCACCTGGGGTTCTTCCATTGCCGAAGACCCGCACAACATCAGAAGCATACGAGCCCTGCTACACTTGCTGTCTTGACACCAACCTTGCCAGATGCCGTGGTCTAGGCCGAAGTGGAGGTCCCAAGGACTGCGCAGGCTCAGAGGTGACTCGGTCGCCAGCTGCATACCCAGCTGCATAGGCTGCGATCAATCGTGATGATCGTCGTGCACGAAAGTAGGTAGGTGGTCGGGAGTGTGGTACGTGATAGCGGTGTTTCGGCACTGGAGACTCATTATTGGATGCCGTGGTATCTCCTCCCCTCAGTATCTCGGTAGAGACGTAGGTCAGATACAGGTGGTCAATACGAAGACGAAGTAAGCGGGTATGGTCAAAGCAGATATACCTATCACAACCATTTGCCTGCCTGTCCGTACGATCACGATCACAATCACAGCATATCCGTACCATACTCCTTTCCGCCAGGCAGTCCAGGATGGACTTGCACTGCATTCATTCGTGTCTCCGGTCGGCCGAGGACAAGGAGGACAAGGAGGACAAGGAGGACAAGGAGGAGAAGTGGTCGTCGGCACTCTTGGCTGGGGGTTCGGGGATCCACTGACGAGGACATGTCTGGATCTTCGTTTTACCAAGATTCGGATTGTAGTGTAGACGTGCTACTTGGTACCAGACAGACAGACAACCTTGGATGCCGGGCTGTTACAGCCTGAATACCGAACACCAAGCTGGATCCGGACCCAATCACCCAATGCACGGGCGTTCGGGCTCGCAGACTGTGATGTCTTGATATTTGTCCCGGCCAGGTTCGCCTGGGTGACATATCCTTCACGTCAGACACTGATTTGTCGACACCCGTCACGACCCAGGCCACGTTCCATAGGGCGGAATAGGGAACAGCGTCCTTGGCGAACTTGGCCCACCGCGCCAATGCTACGACCATAGGAGGGCCAGAGGAGGGCCAGAGGACGATCTTGTACACTAGACATCCACCAGACATGGAGACGATAGCTCGTCGTCGGCAGGCAGAACGCACGGAGAGCACGGAGAGCAACGGCATGTGGTTGAGTCCCCCCCCCCGTGGCAGGCAGAACAACAACAAAGAAAGCATCCAGGGTGTGGAAGACTAGATGCATCCTGGACTAGGGCAGATTCTGTCACAGCCCACGACATGCAGTGACAGGCCGCCTGGCCGTCTGGCGGCCAGTCGGAACGAAGGGGAATGCGGTGCTGCAAGCCACCAAGCCTCCAAGCCTGCAAGCCTGCAAGCCTGCAATCCGCGTCTGCAACACGCATGCTCCGTGTTTATTGGCAAGGTAGCCTGCCGGATCGACCAAGGCTTGTTGTCTGTCGCCGTTGGCTTTCGGGCTCAGATGGCTCAGATGGCACCAGCTTGTCTGCTTTCTTCTAAAATCGGCGTGTTCCGCCAGCCAAGCTCACCAAAGTGGCATGTCGGCGCTGTCTGGTGGCAGGGAGCCCGCTGCTCGCGCCCTGAACTCTGCCTGTTTATTCCCGGATCTGGACGATCCGGGGGGCAAAGGTCGTCGAACTAAAAGACAAGCTGTGGTCTATGCTTTCGCGCTCGAACCTAGTCACGAATGCCTCGGGCAATGGGGCACGACAAATCACCACCTGCCGGCCCCCGGATTCGCTGGCTGACGAGGGCGAGCGTCATGCGGTTGGCAGCCACGGTGCATAGCAGCCACGGTGCATGGCAGCCATGGTGCATCCATCACAGTTTGACAGCCAGGAACTGGTTTTCCTGGGATCCGGCAGCATGGTAATGCTTCCTGCCGTGCGCCCTAGGCCGGTCCTATTCCCGTGCGCCCGTCCTGGTGCCCCCCCTCCTCCTGATGACGGGGACTACGAGGCGACCGAGGGTGGCGGCAAGTGCGTTGTTGAGGGGCAAAGGGGGTAAGCTTCCGATATGGGGTCTGTAACGGTGATGCATTAGCGACGCTTGAGAGGCTGTCTCGGTCGGCTGATACGAACCGCAGCATGGCATCCAAGTGGACAATCTCGCCAAGTCGTGCTGCCCAAAACGGCAAACCATATGGCTCTCTGGCAAGCGTGAACGCCATGTGCAATGACGGGCAGTGTCATCTAGGTACGAACGGTCACCTTAGCGTCATCCGGGGACCATCTTCCTTCAGGTGTACATCTTCAATGTACTCGCCTAAACATTCCGGAAGGGTTCGACCGGTCGCTGACCACGTCGTGGCCATGGACGGACTCTGATATATCAGTGTCACTCTTCGTTTCTCCCACTCGACCACGACCTGCTACCGTCAGGTATCCACCAGCTCCTTCACTTGCTCACTCGACCTCCCTTCGGTTGATTCTATCCCCCCTACCCGTCCACCACGTTGTCAAGTGCAACTCCCGCCTCTGGCCAGGATGGGGAGCCTCTTCATCAACGACGACCTGCCCCATCATATGGCGGTCCTTGGGCTGCTGTCCCAACCTACCCGTCAAGATCCCTACAGATATCAGCATGGCTTCGGCAACCACCATGCCTCAGAGGCTTTTGTCGGTGCCCTTCCTCAGAATGGGACCAACCTGCCTCAGAAGCACCCCTACGGCCTCTACGCAGAGCATCTGAATGGCACGTCGTTCGTGTCGTCCCGGGAGAGCGTATCCAATGTGTACGTCACCTCTTGTGGTGCTCCCTAGGTAGCCCTTATTAGCCTTATGGCACTGACATGGATGGGCCACATAGTTGGATGTACCGAGTCAGACCGGCTGTCGCTCACAGATCGTTGCGACCATGCAGGGCTCCAGCAGAAGAGGTACGAGGATCCGATCTTGGAATCCGATCTGTCACTCTGTCACTGCCCGGTAACTTACACGTTCCTGCAAGCTCGAGTCGTGTTTCCTCCCCCTGAACCCCAACGTCGACTTCACACCACTCACCCACACCTGGGGACCGCTTCGAGAGCCAGAAAGCAACGACGGTCTCCAAGACGCCGGCGCCGACGAGGCAGACGACCGCGTCACTTTCGTACAAGGTCTGAAGACGCTCGGAGGTCATGGAGATCCCACGCTCAAGGAAGGCCTCGCCGTCCACCAGTACGCTTTCAACCACGACATGACCAGACAGGCCTTCGTCAACAACGACGGCGAGGTTCTTCTTGTTCCCCAGCGCGGCACCCTCGACATCCAGACGGAGCTTGGCTACCTTCGGGTCGCGCCTGGATCCATCGCCGTGATTCCACCAGGCTTCCGCTTCTCCGTGGCCATCGCCAACTTCCCGCAGGCCTCGGGTGCCTCCGGCTATATGCTGGAGATATTCGGCACCCACTTCAGACTACCGGACCTCGGTCCTCTCGGCGCCAACGGGCTGGCTCATGTTCGTGACTTCCAGTATCCGGTGGCCAGCTTCGACCTGGACTTCGACCAGCCCAACCTGACCCCTGCGGATGACCCATCCAGCAGTCGTCTGGAATCACCGATGGATTGGGAAGTCATCACCAAGCTCGCTGGCAAGCTCTACTCGTACACCCAGCACCATACCCCCTTTGATGTCGTTGCCTGGCATGGCCGGTACGCTCCCTACAAGTATGACCTCAGCCGCTTCGGCAACTTGACTGCCAACACCGATCAACTCGACCCCACCGCATATTGCGTCCTGATGGCACCGTCGAAGTGGCCGGGAGTCAGCCTCGTGGACTTTTGCGTGTTTGGGGAGAAGTACGCCGTGGCCAGGAACACGCTGCGGATCCCATACCACCACCGGACCATGGCGACCGAGCTCGTGGGCATCATCAAGGGCAAGTACGCCGGCAGCGTGCGGAAGTTGGAGGCTGGCGGGTTGAGCTTTGAGCAGGGCTATATGGCTCATGGCGAGACATATGAGTGCTGGCAAAGCCAGAGTGAGAGGGAGTTGGGGCCCGA
The DNA here is from genome assembly GCA_003012965.1 of Juglanconis oblonga. Classification (NCBI taxonomy): domain Eukaryota; kingdom Fungi; phylum Ascomycota; class Sordariomycetes; order Diaporthales; family Juglanconidaceae; genus Juglanconis; species Juglanconis oblonga. Next base: position 39,438 of record MUZH01004128.1, on the reverse strand, counting down.
GCTGGTAGGCAAGGACTCCCTTGGTGAGTAACTCTCCTGCGGACATGGACTGTGTGCCAACCAACCAACATCAGGCCGTGAGAAAATGGCTGCTGATGATGATGATGATGTCTTCGCTCTCAGGTTTCATGTTCCATGTCTCCTCACATGTCGGCCTCACCAAGTGGGCGACGAAGAGGCATCCAGATATCCGCCGTAAGAACAGATCCCATCCCCACAACCCTTGGTCTCTCATGGCTCACATTATTGATCCACAGTGGAGACCTCAAACCTCTGGGACAACCTTCGGGCGCCATTTATCGACAAGCTCAACGAGGCAAGCCGGGCTCTGGAGAAGATGAGACTTGCCAACGAGGCTGCCATCCAGGCGGAGCTGACGGCATTGGCTTTCGAGGTCATGGCGAACAAGAGAAGGCTGAGCTCCGTGTGTGCCACGGACGATGAGGGAGACGAGAGTCGTATTCCACAGCGGTCAACAGCATGAATCGGTCTTGTGAGGGCCTAGTCAGGCCGTAATTGGTGAGCTTACTGCTGGGGTTGGTAAGGTTGGCATGGCGCTGGGGGGGCGACGGGTCCACATGACATTCCTCTTTCTCCTTTTGCCTTCATAATATCTGCGTTAGTAGTACGTGCGTCGTGGGCGCGATAAAAGCACAGAGAGACTGACATACCACCCCCCCCCCACAACAAGTTTACGAGGAGTCGGCAGGAAAACTGCGTATCATTACTCTGCTAGTCTCTATTCATCTATGACCCCCAGTCTTGTCTATATTCCTTTGCTATCGTATGATCCCGATCCCATTGCTCCCAGACTCCGTCCCACTCCAAACCCAACTCTTTTATTTAAGCAGAAGACGACACCTCGTGCCAAGTCTTGCCCTGTTCCAATGCCACCAGACTCAAGGCCGTGTCTTTGATGGACTCCCGCAGGCTCCGGAAAGTCATGCCCAGCTCCTTTCCGGTCTGCGAGTTGTCCAGCTTGAAGCCCTCCTCGTGGGGCGTCGCCTCCGGGTCGGGGATCTTATCCTTGCGCTCCGGCAGCAGCTCCCTCAGGATCTCGCACACGTCGCGGTACTCAAAGTTCCCGGAGGTGATGAAGTACCGACCAGGCTGCTCGCGCTCGTAGGCCCTGAAGTGCGCCTCGGCCACGTCGCGCACGTCCGAGAAGGCCGGGAAGGCGGTCGGGCCGGGGGCGGTGTGGCTGCCGTCCATGAGGCGGTAGATGTCGGCGATGCTCGTGTTGAGCTTGGCGAGGTCGGCGTCGTGCTCCACGGGGCCGTAGACCATGGGCGGGCAGATGGTGGACACGGTGAAGCCGGGCGTGTGCTTGTCGACAAAGTCCAGCGCGGCCCTCTCGGCGAAGGTCTTGCTGGCGCAGTACGCCACCGCGCCGCTCTCCGTCTTGACCGCCTCCTCGTAGGTCGTGGGGTTCCAGTCCTGCTCCGTGTACGTGTACCCGGGCCGCAGGCCCTGCATGGGGTCCATGATGGCGGCGAAGGACGAGGTGATGACGACGCGCTTGACCTGGGGCGCGTGCGCGTGCACCGCCTCCAGGATGCGGCTCGTGCCCTTGATGGCCGGGTCGAGCAGGTCGCGCTCGTTGTTCTCCACGTGCATGACGAAGGGGGAGGCGGTGTGGATCACGCCCTGCACGCCCTGGACCGCCTCGTCGAAGGCGCCGGGGACCGTGATGTCCGGCACGATCACGGTGGTGAGGGCGCTGCCGGCGTCGGGGAAGGCCTTGCGGATCTTGTGGGCGGAGCTCTCGCTGCGGGCTTGGCCGCGGACGTGGTAGCCGTGCTGCAGGAAGAGCCTGATGACCGGGGTGGCCACGAAGGAGGTGGCTCCGGTCACGAGGATCAGGCCCTTTGTCATGTTGCCGGTCGTCTTTGGGCTTTTTTTTTGGTCTATGTGTGTTGTTGGTGATGATGATGATGTTGGTGCTGGTGCTGGTGCTGACGAGGACGAGTTCAAGCCGTAGTACGTAGATGAAAGTGATATAGCTAGAAGCAGAGACGATATAAAACTTCCTGAGCAGTCCTCGAATTCATAGCAAAAGGCGGTACATGAGCGGTATTTATACTGGGGAATTCATACCATGGACGAACACCACCACATCCATCATCCATCATGCGACGTCCTGGACCCTCCGGGCAGCAGTGGAGTCTCTCACGTCACAGCGGGCCAGTCGACCATGCTTGCGAGAAAAAATGCTGGCATCCTCGGGACAGACATATTGTGGCAGAGCGCCATTATTATTATTAAGCTGAAAATTTTCGGGTCCATAGTGGTGCTGATCAGGTACGGATCAGGTACGGGATCAGATACGAATGCAGGTTGTCGACATCATCGATGCCCCGAGTCAGGGAGAGCCTTAGATAGGTAGCTGAGTAAGACCGGGTGATGAAGAGGACAAATGATATTCCCGGCTTCCTGCGGGAGTTATGGACACTGCTCCTTGATGAATCGTGACGCGACAAATGTCGGCCCTTGGCAAGCTTGGGCTTCTCGGAGGAGGGCTTCTCGGAGGAGGCACACCATTTCTATTGCCATGTTGCCATGAGAATTGTGAGAATCACCAGTACGTACCTAACTTACTTAGTACTACCATATACTATTATTACCATGAATGATGAATGGGAGGATGCCTCGGGGAGGTATGATATGTTGGGCATGGAATCGATATCTCCACCACTACGGGCTAACTAGCCAAGCCACCGTTCAACCATGCCTCGTACACTCCGAGAAAATGCAGCCTCCTCAGCCTCGCGCTCCAGTGTCCTCAGCCCGTCGAACGGCCTTTGCTCTCTCATCTCCTCCTCCGAAAACCAAGCACCATGCAAGCCGTACGGCACTCTCTGCGGCAGCTTGATCCGCGCCACCACATGCTTCATCGTGCGGGCGTCCACGATCCACAGCTCGCTGGCAGCACCCGGACCACACTCCCCTTCGTGCTCTCCCTCCGTCTCGAGCTGGCTCTCGTCAAAGACATACGTCAGAAGCCACCCGTCGTCCTCACTGGCCCGCTCGCTCTCCCTGCGCGGGACGAAGCGCGGCTCTTGCGCGTACCAGCCATCCGGCATCCGGAAGAGCTTGATCGCGTCGTCGGGATCGTCGGCGGCCTCGATCTCGGCGACGCTTCGGTGATCCACGCATCCCTTGACTGGCTGTGGTGGCTGCCGGATCCCCCGGTCCATGAGCGTCTGCACGTCCATCTTGGCCAGGTAGGCGATCTTGGCGGCCTTTCCGAGCGCGACCGTGTAGGAAGAGTCGGCCGTCGAGCAGCCGTAGATGTAGCGGGCCTGAGTCATGGAGTGAGTCGGAGACATGGTGGGGAATTCAAACGAGATGGCGGATAGCGCCCACTGATGGCGGATGCGGTGCCCCGGCTCGTCCGTCGAGGCGTCGGCGGACAAGGGGAAGTTGTAGTAGTAAAGCCGACACTGCTCCTCTTCGGCGTACTCGGGCGGCACCGGCTTCACTGCTGGCGTGGGAAGATTTCCGGCGCTGAATACCAGCGATGCCGAGGTGAGTCGACAGGCCAACAGGTTCACGGATGTTTCTTCGAGACGGGCCCCGTTGATGTCCACCATCTTCCTGGTCGTATCCCAGCAGTTGGCCGTGTGGAAGATCACGCACGGGTTGGTCTCGAACCATTGGACCAAGTCAGGCCTGTATCTCGGGAAGACTCCATAACGTGACACGCCGGTTGGGTCGTAGGAGAGTACCGGGACGCCGCGGAGCAGATTGGCCGGATCGAGAGTCAAAGGAAGATCCAGTATCACCGTGTGATGGCGGGACGCACCGAAGTCGTGCATCATCTTCGGTGCCGTGACGCCCGGGACCGGTAACGAAAACCGCGCCGAGCTCAACGGTGACGGCGCTTCTTTCGCACCCGATGGCGGTATGATGGAGCAGTAGCAGAACGGGTGGATGAAGACCGAGTGGAAGGCGATCATCTCCTTCGTCACGGGGTCGACTCTCGGGTGTGCCGTTGTCCACTCCTTCATGAACGACAGGACGCCTTCTCCTCCGAAGCCGCCTCGTCTGCTCACGACCCGGTGTTCGGGCTCGTTCTCGGCGCTCCGTCCGTTGAACCAGCCTATGGTCTCCAACCCGGGCAGAGCAAACCGGAGTGGCGGGCCACTTTCGCACAGAGCCAGCGCACGACCATCGTGGAATACCACCGAGGTGTTGGCCACGCTGATCTTCTTGATAGGATATCTCAGCCTGGACATGTGAGATAGAATCACCAGAACGATGGTCCTGAGTACAGCCCAGATGATGACGAACAACCCCGCGCAAGGGTTCACCAACGTCGCGATGCTCGGGAGAACAGGACGTCTCAAGCTTCCGGCTGCGGTCGTGCCGTCCTCTCGGGGAGTTGCAGAGACAGGGCTTCCTTTCGCATATGCGTACACGTCCGTCACCAGGTACTGGTTCACGAACTCCGGCCGGATCGTGGTCCCTTTCTCGCCGTTCCTCCGGAACAGGACGCCACTTAGCATGCCATCGCCGTCGAACCAGTGGGCATCGCGGCCCAGATCATGGTTGGTCACGGGGTTTCCGCCGTTGCGAACATACTGTCCGCCAACCAAGTCACCCGGGATCGAGCCAGTATAGGGGCATGGTGTCAGTGGTGTTGTCTTCTGGATTGGGGCGAAGTTTCCTGAGAGGTATCTGCTACAGAGTTAGGTTTTGTTTGCTGACAAGAGGGCACTGCCGTGGTGTACTTACGGGTGACGGCGCCGTGCATTCTGCTCGTGTGTCCCCTCTTCGGCCATGCCTCGTCAGGCTGCTCTGAATTCGCAGCTTCGCAACAGCCTCACGGCGACCTCAGGCCGCTTGCGGTCGTAGCTGCGGCGAGGATCGAGAGCTGTGTGCTTACCCTTCAAAAGCAGGCTGCTTGTGACTACAGTATTGTCCTCGAGCAACCAGCCAAGTTGGATTGTATGGTTTGCCCAACTTTTGCCCAACTCGCTCCCCGACAGTAAACCAGCAGGACGGAAGTGAAGCAAGCATGCTCGGATCGAACCACCAGATCCTAACGGCACATAGCATCGGAGTGGTGCCCGCTAGGGACGATGGATGACCTCATCCCGTAGCATCCACCAGACGCTTGTCTACAAAGAGGTACCTAGAAAAGGCCACCATCATCACAAGTCATCCCCAAGTCGCAACGGACAGCAATCCCAACAAGAAGTCAAAGCGCGGGGTGGGCCGCACAGCCCGGAGCCTCTTGGTGTGTGGTTCTCCCAAGCAACAAGATGTCGGACGATGAAACGCATCCGGGATGTCGAGCCCAGATGACGCATGAGATTTTCCCCGGTGTCTGGTCTGGTGGAGGCTGGGAGAGTTAAACTGCCTAACATGAGCGCGGCGGAGCTTGGTGGGATGCTGATAGGCATGTTTAGTCTCTGATTCCGCCACCTACAGTAGTGTAGTGGGCAGGGTGGGGTAGAGTTTTTCGGTCCCCCGGAGAAGCTCTTCACTCCCCATCAAGCGACGACAACGCGACGGGGACAGAAGCTGCTCTATCACACCGGGCTGGGCTCGATGGCCACGCTGCGATCGATCCATGGCTGACTTGTTAGCCGCATACTCCTCACTGCCCAGATGTTGCAGTCACAAGTGGCAGATTTGTGTTTTCCTCTTCTTTGCGGTCAGAATAAGCTTCTGGATCAACGACCGGGGCCACGCCAACGGACGAAAAAGCTGGGCTTGGCTGCATGTATCCCTCCTTCGTCCCCACACGAGCAAGGGGCGTTGCCGCGATCCCGAGGGTGGGCGTTGCCGTGGCGGGCCTCTCTGTAGATCTGGCTTACTCTAGCAGATCTACTAGCTGCGTGTCACGGTGTAGGTGCTACGTTGATGTGGTGGATGTTCTGTGTCTGTGTCCTCGTGACTCAGTCTTATGCGTCCTCTATTCCTCTACTCGACGCGCCTTCTCCACACCACGATCGATACTCCCTCTCCTAGTTCTGCCCTGGTCAGTCGCTTCTCCCGGCCTCCTGCTCCGGGGCCTCATGTGGCGTGACGAAAACCTCGACCAGGGAGGCGTCCTGTCACGGCCTGGCCTGGGCGCATCCTGAAAATCCACGAAAAATACCGGAGAAACTGGGATATGCCAGGAACTAACGCCACCGTTGCTCGACGAAGACGCACTAGGCCATCCACAAGCAGTCATGAGATCATTAGTACTGCTGTCATGGCGCGTAGTTTTTGACGACATCAGAACAAATCCCACAACCCGCCGCTCCCCGCGAGCCCGCGAAGAACCAGACAGTTACAGATTATGATCGAATTCTCAACTTCCCTGCCATTCCGTACCCAAAGACGTTGGGAAACACTTGCAAATCCCATCCGGATGTGACGGGTCAAGTCTGAGGCTCGCTAAGCCCTTCAATTCCACTCTAGTGATATCAGACTATCGACACCCGGCACCACTCTCCCATGGGACCGCAGACTCCTTGTGGCGCTACTAGCATGTTTAGTAACAAACAATTACAAGCAGATAAGGGCGGAGATTCTTACCGGTTGATGGCTACACTACTATTGGTTTGCATCAAAATCGTTTTCGGTTGGCTCTGAGGTCCAGGTGCGTATCCGCTTCGAGGTTTCTGCCACCCCTCTGTGAGAGACGGTTACACTCAGGTTGAGATGGACGTGCAGAGCCCTGATCCCCAGACCTTTGGTTTGAGCAAGATCTGACGAAGGGTCAAGACCGATGCGCCTCGGTGGTTTGAACTTCTCCACTTGCCATGGGCGTGGTTGACCGCCCTGTTCGCCAGAAGGCACCACACCGCGAAATATACTTTCTGCTACACGTCTCCTGGCATATATTGAAGAGCTGGAGCAACGAATCAAACCATTCAAACTCTTGTCTTGGTATCCTGGGTGTTCTGGGGGATCTACCTACAAGTGTCAGAAGATCAACACGTATCATGTCAGGAGGCTCCATCACAAACATCCGACCCAACACTAGGTACTACATGTCAAGTCACAGTTAGAGAAGGCCCTCTTAAGTGGCGGGAGCTGAGAGTCAAATTGCCTAACATGGTCCCACCACGCTCCACCTTATTTATGTTACACAGCTTGGCTCTCAGCTTCCGCCACTTAGTTGTTCAAGCTAGTCAAAGTACCCTCACCGTTTAGGCCCAGGGTAGCCTTCGCGGTTTCGGTCTCAGAAAGGCGTTACAATCTCCTTCTTGCTAGTGTTGCTACTGTGGGCCTCCAATAGACATCGGCATCTGCGTCAAGCTATTTGGTGTATTTGGTTGGTCGCCCTACGGCCAATATGCCATCATGTGCCGAGCAGCCCGCCAAATCATCCTCCGTAGGCGGAATGTTTTGGTTCATCTACAAGGAGTTTGTAGCAGTCATTGACTTCGGGGACTGACAGCGAAAACCTAAAGACCTGTGAAGGGGGGGGGGGGCATGGATGATCTGATCTCGTTCTATGATTCAGATCTTACACTCGCGAACGCTCAAATACCCTTCTCTGGCCCTCGTCTCATCTTTCTCGCCTCCCCCTTTCTGACTGTTTGATTTAACTTTGATACTTGGTGGTTAGTCGACATAATATAGCGGGACCAGCACTGCCGTTTCTTTTACACATTGCACCCCTCCCCCTTCAATCACCAAGCTTATCACTCGTGTCTGACCACCCGGAGAAAACCTAAAGACGACGAGAAGATGCCCGGAAACCAGGCGTTGAACATCAACGACGTGGTTGGCCCCCATGCCGACCTCGCGATTACTGTCCGCGCGTCGGACTGGTACTTCACGGTGTGCGCGATCATGGGCTGCTCTACCCTTGTCTTCATGGGGTTGGCTTTGACCAAGCCTCAGACGCATCGTCTCTTCCACTACATCACCGCCGGCATCACGGCAGTGGCCTGCGTCGCCTACTGGTCCATGGGGTCCGATTTGGGACAGACACCCATCCAGACCGAGTTCATCCGTGATGGCACTATCACCCAATCTGCGGGCACCCGCGAGATCTTCTGGGTTCGATATATCGACTGGTTCGTTACCACGCCACTGCTGCTCACAGATCTCCTCCTCACGGCTGGTGTTCCATGGCCCACCCTGATCATCACTATCCTTGCCGACGAGATCATGATCGTTACCGGTCTCGTCGGCGCCCTGACCCGGACTTCCTACAAGTGGGGCTTCTGGACCTTCGGCATGGCCGCCTTCTTCTTCATCGTCTACGAGCTCGTCATCGACGCCCGCCGCCACGCCAGCGCGCTCGGTGGATCCGTCAAGTCCACCTTCCTGCGGTGCGGTGTCCTGACCATCTTCCTGTGGTTTCTCTACCCCATTGCCTGGGGTCTATCCGAGGGTGGTAATGTCATCCACCCCGATTCTGAGGCGATCTTTTACGGAGTTCTCGATGTCTTGGCCAAGCCTGGCTTTGGATTTCTCCTTGTTTTCGGTCACAACTCGATTGATCCCGCCCAGCTTGGCCTTAAGTTCCACGAACCTGGTGCCCTCAGTGAGAAGACTCACCACACCGCTACCAACGAGGCTGCCAACAATGGCACCAACAATGGCACTACCACGGTGTAATAGCGCCGCACAGATTGGCGACAGAAAAAATAATACTTGGCATATAATGTCAGAGTCGGCAATGGGTGTTGGGCTGGTGGGGTTACTGTGACGAGCACATCACATCGAAGGCACACTTGGTTGGGGCGCTCAAATTGGTGGTTGAGTAATGCTGGCAGTGATTCATTTCCTTAAGTCCTATACCATGTCGCGTCTTTGTCATGACCTTCGCCCTGAACGTTAAAGGCTGTTGGAAGGGTCGAACTTGGAATTCGTCACTATTGGAGATACCCTCAGATACCCTCGTTTCGAAAATAGCCTTACACTCACAGCTCTGCAAGTAAAATGAATTGTTACAATATAATAAGTCCATAATGGGTCGGAAGTTCGGTAAAATCTGTATCCATCACAGGTGAAATGTGTCTGTCTCGTATCTTTTATGGGCTGTGGACTTTGTACCGGTTTCTCCTAGCTTGTTCTGAAATCTCAAGCACCTGGGAAGTCAACTCGGAATTGTTTTGTCGCATTGTGTTATATACCATTAAGACGAGCAGGCCAGACGTTAGTAAGAGGAGACTATGCATTCTACTGCTCTAAACTAGAAGTGAATACAAGAGAAAAGGAGCAGCAGAGTGCTCTATACAGGAAAGAGAGCGAATGAAGTAAGGCCTATATCTCTGTCACAATTATGAAGTAAGTAATCGCAGCGTCCCAGAATCGATAAACATCACCCTTGTCTGGTCCAAGGAGCTTGCTTGTGGCCCAAGTCATCTGTACACATGTGGAACGTGATCCGCATGAGGTAAAGAAAGTACACTATAGGGACAAACCCGAGCAAGCATGGACTGTCATTTATTCACTTCTCAGTTCAGCTTGGCGACCAAATACGGAGACGGAATCTCTGCATTTGGTCGGGCACACAGTTGCCTTTGATATAGTACCCGATCCTACACTACAGTTCTGCAAGTCTAACAGCGATTTGAGTTGCGTGAAAACCTTATGCTTGGCACTACTAAGGGAGGTCTCGAGCGGACCGGGCCGGTGCCAAGTCAGCCCCGGAACCTCGCTCTATAACGGCGGCCGGCCCTCCGAGAAAGCCGGCCTTGCCAAATTCCTACTACTCGGTATCGTCCACCATGAGCTATTGGCATGCATAGTGCAGGAAAGCTTCCTCGATTGCCATATTTTATTCAAGCACTTATATGCCCAAATGCTACATGCGGGCAGTGAAGAAGACGTCACGCAGCTTCCCCGAGCTGTGCGCCGAGGTCGTGAACAGCCGGCCGCGAACACGCCCGGGACCGATAAGCATCGGTCCGATGCCATGGACCAACCTCGGGTTCATGTCCCGCCAAGGCCATGAGGAGGAGAAGCAGCGGGTAGTGAGAGGCCAGAACGGCTTCCTCGAGGACCGGCCCAGGCTGCGGCGCCTCCTGGACAGGGACCGGTACTGTGACGGGTGCCGAGATGCTCGGGCGGCGCGTGACTGGGCCGAGAGGGTCGGCAGGCTGCGCAAATACCTTTACTTAAATTTTCTACTTCTATTCTTTCTGCTCAGCTCCTAGTTCTAGAAACTATAGAATAAAAGAGAGTAAAAAGAGATTTGATCTATTTATTAATATAACATTTCAGAAGATACTTTCGTCTAAGATAGAATTAATTAATATATAGCTGTAAATACCTTGTTTAGTACTTAATAGCAGATTACTTTTAATAGCTATAACTTTAGCTACTTACATATAAAATTACAGATAGTATAATAAAAATTGACCATATAGTTTAACGAGACATACTATACGCTGTATATAGCTTAGAACCCTGTATATCTACTTGGGTAGGTAAGCCTAGACCCCTTATCTAAAACTACCATTTTTCGGGGTGTAAAGCATCCACACTCCTGGGTTAGAGATAATCAACCTTGTGCTCAACTACTGAATCTTACTCAACATGACATGTAGCCAGGCCCCTGTTAATAAATGGCTGATTGAGAACACGATAGATCGGGGGTGTTCACCGTTCCTGCTTAGCGTCGGAAAGTCATTTGACGCCTATCTGCCGATTAACGTTGCATTGCAGACGCCGATGTCTGCCCAGATAACGACCACCGGCATACTGCAGGATCAGTCTATCTTCGGCCTCCCCTGATAAGATGTCACGGGTCCCGGCCGACCGCAGCCCGTTTCCCGGATCCCAAGACGATCATGAGCAGACGCCTTTGATGCTCGGTGCAGGTGCGCGAGAGACAAGCAAGAGACCTCATCAGCATCACTCGTCAGCCGCAGCGGAGCGACCTCTTAGGGCCAGGGCGCGAGAAGACCACGCCAGCAACTACAACACCATGGCAGCCGACGACCTCTCCAAGTCTCCCACGGCGGGAGATGACGATGCCATCACGAAGCCCGTCCTCGGCCAGACGACCACCACGGCCTTCGCCATCCAGACTGAGCACAACCTCACCTTCACCCAGGCGTGCAAACTCTACCCGGCCGCCATAGGCTGGTCGGCCTTCGTCTCGCTCGGCGTCATCATGCTGGCTTTCGACCCCCAACTGCTCGGCAACCTGTACGCCACGCCGCAGTTCTGCCGGGATTTCGGGTACCTCTACAACGGCGAGTACATCATCTCCGCGCCGTGGCAGACCGGCCTGTCCATGGGCAACCCCGTAGGCCAGGTCGTGGGCGCGCTCTTCGCTGCGTATCCCATGGACTTGTTCGGGCGGAAGTGGACCTTCGCCGCCTGCGTCGCCTTGACCGGGTGCTTGGTCTTCATCCAGTTCTTCGCCCGGAGCCTCTCGGTATTGCTGGTGGGAGAGTTGCTCGGTGGGCTGGTGCTGGGATGCTACGTGGTCATCGCCCCCGCCTATGCGTCGGAAGTGTGTCCGGTGGCACTGCGAGGACACCTTACCAGCTTCGTGAATCTGTGCTTCGTGATCGGCCAGCTGCTGGCGAACGGTGTGACAACTGGGACCGAGACACTGAACAACCACTGGGCGTACTCCCTGCCTTTTGCGTTGCAATGGTTCTGGGTCGCCATCATCATCCCAGGCATCTTCTTCGTGCCGGAGAGCCCTTGGTGGCTTGCTCGGAAAGGCAGGACGGAGGAGGCCGAAAAGGCTCTGCGCCAGCTGGCGAGTGACAAGGTCGATGTCAAGGCCACGCTCGCGATGATCGAGGAGACGGACCGGCTGGAGCAAGAGATTGAGTCAGGAAGTACATATTGGGATTGCTTCAAGGGTGTGAACCTGAGGCGGACGGAGATCAGTTGTGGAGTGTACTGCACGCAGGTCCTCAGTGGGATATATCTGGTCAACTATGCAACTTACTTTTTCGAGCTTGCTGGCCTTGATAACAGCAAGGCTTTTGACGTGAGCATCGGGTTTTTGGGTGAGTGACACAGTCGTCAAGATCTTCTAAGCTGCTCTACTGACTCTCACACTATGTAGCCGTGGGTTTCGTCGCCACCATCCTCTCCTGGTTCCTAATCATCCGCATTGGCCGACGACGCATATATCTTGGCGGCCTTTCCGTCCTCATCTTCTTGATGCTTCTCATCGGGATCCTTGACTGCATCCCCGGCCGGCCCTCCGGCGTCGAGTGGGCCGAGTCCGCATTGATGATTGTCTGGAACTTCGCCTACGACCTGTCCGTCGGCCCCATCTGCTTCATCATCATCTCAGAAACATCTGCCACGCGTGTCCGCTCCAAGTCCATCGCCGTGGCCACCGCTGCTCAGGCCATCTTGGGCATTGCCATGACCGTGGCTATTCCGTACATGATCAACCCCGATGAGGCCAATATGCAAGGCAAGCTTGGATTTTTCTTCGGTGGGCTTGGGCTGCTGTGCTACGTCTGGGCGTACTTCAGGATGCCAGAAACCATGGGCCGGACGTACGAGGAGCTCGACCTGCTCTTCGATAGACAGGTGCCGGCTAGGCAGTTCAAGAATCATGTTCTGGACTTGGGTGCGCATGAAGGATAGAGAAATCATCTACTCAGCAGAATTCTCAATCACGACGAGAACCATTCCATTGACAGGACCCTTCCCTGCTGTCTACCTGCCGCGACGCCGAAACTGGTTCTGGCACTTGACATAGCGACCCAATCCCATGGTTAGACATGTTCCTAAGCACGCTGGCCAGTGGACATGATAGCTGGTGGACACCCCATCCACAGTTTTTGTACCCTCGCCGTTACCCCGAGCTGTTTACCTACCTACCTAAGACGAACGTGTTAAATGGGGCCTGGTCATCACTGATGAGAACTCCTATCCGCTTTAGGCGCAGAGCATCACGGTAGCTATCGAACTATATCTGAACTGCAAGGGGTCTCCCAAATTTGCTTCAGTGATCATGGCCCTCGGGAACATTCTTTTGGACGATAGGGAAAGCCTAACCAATAGGCTTTTGTGATTAACTAGAGAAATGAATCTTAATATATGTTTTCGACATCCCCCCACCCCTTAATAATAGTGGAGGCATTACCCCACGGGATAAAACATAATTTGTCTCTTGAAGCAGTTCAAAAGAAGGTTGAAATAGGAGCATATGATATATGGAGTATATCTTGAGGATTCAGTATGCTCCTTGAGCATTTCCGTCATCAAGGCCAGGTACTCAAAGGTGGCTAAGGCCATATCTCTGGCTACACCCTCCCCATATGTGCCCAAGGGGGGGGGGGGCAGTGCCTGAGCCTAGCCCTAACCCTTCCCTGCTTTGCTGTACAAAAGTTGAGCAAAAGCAACTTTGCAGCTCACCTCCTGCATGATGCATCAACCGGCTGCTTGCAGATTTTCACACTCACAGGCTCGCTCGTCTTCCACTAACTTCTGCGTCTGTTGTTATATGCAGTTTGTATGCCATATCTTCAGGAAAAAGCTCCATCTTCCCAGGTCATTCACCCTGGGTGGACTCTATTTCAAAGGTCTGAAGTGCTCCTCTTCTATTCACTGAACAGCACAACAAATATTACTTCCGGTCTCCTTTATCTACTGACTCATAAGCCTCTCTCTTATTGCCCTGATGAAGACCTAAATCTCCCAAGAACTTACCACAGAGTCTACTACATGACCAGGACCAGTGGACCATGGCTCATCCACTTGACAATATTCCTATTAGGAAGCGAGTGACTTCCAGCGAGAGTTCTTCTCCTCTCCCTGGACGAGTCAATGGGATCATTCATGAGGATTCCTCATCCTCCAACTTGAGGCAGTTGGGGGAAAGGGCCTTGCCAGTCTTTGATCCGGTTCCTCAACCCCCCTCTCCGCAATCAGACCTCGACTCATGCTCTCCAACGCAATCCGACCTTGACGCATTGGAAGAATTATTCAACATATCAAATATACAGTCCACCATTCCCAAAGGAGAGACCGGATACTCCAAGAGTGTTTTCCCAAATACATCCTCTGCAAACTCCATTGAAGGTGGCGGGAGCCACTTGCCTGCCTCCCGCCTATCGCGGTCGAGTTCCACTGAGGAATTGGAGCTATATATGTCCAGCTTGATAGAAGACCGCCTCCGGCTCGTCTGGGGTGAGTAGAATTTCCTTCCCCATGCTGTTTCCACCACTTCCTATTTCCTTGTGCGTCTTCAACCAGCACCTCGACCATCATAGCCTCTCTTCCTCACTTTCCCTTCGTTGGCCTTCTGCTACCGGACCTGATTGACACAACCGCCCACATCCTTCTGTTCTTTACATGCTTTCGGGAACCAAAGTCAACTAAAAAGACCAGCGAGAACTCCACGAGGGCTGTCACATGCCCCTTTAGTGGTGATGTGGGAAGTCATCCGGGTGGCACTCGACTGTGATGTTAATATCGCCCGCCTCAACTTACAATACAAGGATGATTGGAAGGACCAGGACACTTTCTGGACATCCTTGAAGGAATGCTCATCTTTCAGGGGTCAGTTGCTCCCGCCAAAGTCAGATCCCCGAGCCTGGCAACTTGGGTTCGAACAGAATTTCGAGTCTGATGGGGAGGCTGTGATTTTGACAGCCACCATGCACGCCACAAAGTCGAAGTCTGGGCCAGCTATGAGTTTGGAGCTGCACCCATTAAAACGGGAGCAGAGCTCTCGCCTTTTCCGTCACTTCGGCTCAGACAGGTTTCTCGAGGTCCGGATTCCATCTGTCGACTCATGGCAAAGTGGTGAGAGTGATATCGAAGCCGCAGCTGCCCGTTGGCTCACCAGAGCGCCTCATCATTTCATGGAACGGACGTGGTCAGGCTTCTACGTCCGGGATCGCCCTGTCAAGGTTGAAATCTCGGAAGGTCGTCCCGGACCGGAATCCAAAACGGTCTTTTACGATAGGGTTCTGCTCTTCGCTGAGAAGGGGAAAGGCTTGCTAGAACTTGGACCATCAGAGGGGAGCAGTCTTGCAAGCATGGTTGATCAGATTCCAAGGATGGCCTGTTCAAGGAACGACATGCTCGACTGGCTTCTGAACTGGAAAGAAAATGGGACGCAACCATATCTCAAACTTTTCCACCGTGTGGCTCTCGGTATGTTTCTCTACCGAAGACTGCTCTTCCGCACTTCCAATATTGACTACCTGAACACAGGTCTCAGCAAAACGACTCCGGTCGTAGTCTTGGAGGAACAGCAGATTCATCACCGAGAGAAAGACCTAGAGTCACATGACGGCGAAGCCATGAACGATGGGGCCGCGAGGATCTCACTCAGCTTGATGAAAAAGATCCGAGACACCATGGGATTACAAACCATTCCAACTGCGATCCAGGGCCGACTCGGCAGCTGCAAAGGCATGTGGATGGTGGATCCCACCGATAATGGCCACAAAGATTGGATCGAGACCTATCCTAAACAGAGAAAATGGATTTGCAACCAGTCAGAGAAAGCTCATCGAACGCTAGAGGTACGATCTTGGTCTACGGAACTAATCTCAGCCAGTCTGAACATCCAATTTCTTCCGATTCTTGAGGATAGGGCCTTGAACCCCAAGGCTATGAGAGCTACTTTCGTCCGGAACATGGTCACCGAGTCCAAGGCCGAGGTCGAAGCCCTGAAGCTAGCACTTCAGCATACCGAACTCTTTCGGAAATGGGCACGCGACAATGCGCAGCAAAGCCCACAACGCCTCTTGAATCGAGCTGTGCCATTCCTCGGCGGGCTTCCGGACGGCCATGAAGATATCATGAATTTCCTCGTGGACGGTGGTTTCGAACCCATGAAGCTACAGTTTCTCCAGGATCTCGTTTTTCAAAAGCTGAGAACGAAGGGTGATAAGATGAAGCAGGAGCTGAAGATCAAGATCTCCAAGTCGGCATATGCGTACATGTTAGTCGACTTCTGGGGAGTGTTGGAGCCGGACGAGATCCATCTGTCCTTCTCGTCAAAGTTCGATGACGGAACTGATGAACTGTCTGACCTGGACGGCTTTGATGTACTAGTCGGGCGATCTCCAGCACACCTCCCCAGCGATATTCAGAAAGTGAAGGCCGTCTTCAAACCGGAACTTCGTCACCTCAGAGACGTTGTTATCTTCTCTTCGAAAGGCGACTTTCCTCTGGCCGCAAAACTCTCAGGTGGCGATTATGACGGAGACAAAGCCTGGGTCTGCTGGGATCAGGAAATCGTGAACAACTTTGAGAATTACCCTCTGCCATCGCCACCAGACTTTTCACGCTACATGAAGAAGGACCAAACGACGCTTAAAGACGTTCTCAAAGAGAACGGGAGGGAAAGCTATATCGATGTTATGATTGAGAAGGCCTTCTGCTTCAACCTGAGAAACAAGCTCCTTGGTACGTCACGCTCCCGACCCTATGTCCGGAAGTTGATGCTGAAATCATATCATATACAGGTTCCTGTACCGCCTACAAGGAGAAGCTCTGCTACCATCTCTACCGCGTGAGCGACAAAGCAGCTATCAAGGTCAGCTGGCTCCTCAGTGAACTGGCCGACCAGCCAAAGTCAGGCATCCTGTTTGGACAGGACGACTGGAACCGCTTCCGCAACGACGTCGTGGGTACGAGACGAGAGTTCCCGGCACCAGCCTACAAGACAGGAAATCTCCCACACTGCGCCAATGATGCCACACATATCATTGACTACCTGATGTGCGAGGCAAAACTAGTCGTGGAGAGCGCCCTGACCGACCTACATAAATTTCTGAGAGTGAGTGGCGCGTCGACACGGGACCAAGACGTCGAGGGCTACTGGAATCACTTCGAACAGACTTTTGCCGACATCAGCATGAACGGCAGACCACGCAGCAGGTGGTTCCTGGCCCTTCGTGATGGGCTCAAGTCGGACGTGGATGCATGTCTGCGGGAATGGAATAGGTTGATGGGCCCCGGTGTCCAGGATTATCGCGACAAGGTCGACCACACGTACGCGAGGTGGCGTGCTATAAAACCTCGACTGCCTGAGGGGCCCCACTCTGATTCGGTCAACATGGTTCGGAAATTCTTGGTGGAGGATGGTCCGATAATGCCAGATCTCAGCCCGTGGGAACTGCTCAAAGCCAGCTGGGCATTCAAACACCATCACCAACGTAGATTTGTGTGGCAGATGGCAGGCCGCCAGCTGCAAGCAATCAAGGCAATGGCTGTTAGATCGGACGGCATGCTGCCCTCCGGTGACAGCATCCCGGTGCCGGTAACATCAAACATGTATGCAGCTCTCAAGCCTGACAATACCTACATCAAGAGGCTCATAGCTCAGGACGGGGATGATGATGTCCCCTATGACATCGTTCCCAAAGCTGCAGGGCTGGAAAGTCTGGTTTGGGGGGCCAGCCAGCAGGAGGAGGGCTAGGGCGTACTAGTGCGCGGCTGCGATCTCTCCCAGCCGCGCGGCTGAGGGCTACAACGCCGCAATAGGTGCGCTTTTCCCTCAAGCTGCGGTGGCATTGGAGCTCCATTCGAAAGTTTGGCACAAACCATCACAACTCTCTCACTTCTACTTTCCAGCTTCTGCAGACAGCTTCTTTTGTTGTCCCACCTTCACAGCCATCAAAGCCTTGCATGCAACCAGACTGTAAGTTGTTTCCGCCACCTTCAGAACCTTGGAAGTCATTGAGTGTTATTGATCATATACACTGAGTGGATGCTCTCGCATTGTCTGCCCCGAGTTGAGTGCTCTCGCTCGATCTGTCCGGAGTTGAGTGCTCTCGCCATATTCACACCGCAGAGGCTTTCACTTTGCCCCTCCCCTTCCAAACCATCAGAACCAACAAACACACAGCCTTCCAAGCCTCATGTTCCTATTCTCCTGCTTCGTGTCCTATTCTGCATCCCTTTGTATTTCAGAGACCTGTTGCGGTATCACGTCTCATTGAACCGTTTTCCACTATCGCGCCTTTCCCAGAACAGTTCAGTAACTGACCCAACACAGGCCTTGACACAGAACTTCTCAGCGTCATCATGAGCGACAACGGCGAGTTGAACAACAACGATCATCACGAGACCGCCCACAGTATCGACCCTCAGCTTGTTACTCCAAACCAGGCTAATGGCGTCGCCCGAGGAGTTTCTAATGACGTGGCTGAGGTCGCTGGCACTGGCGATTCCAATCACGTTCGTGCTGCTGGTCGTGCTGCTGTTCCCGATGGAGCGGCCGCGGAGATTCCTAACGGCGTCTCTGACGAACTGTCTACTCTACTACCTGTTGTTGATCACAACCATGGCCATGGTCCTGACCGTCTGGCTCACACTGTGCCTATGCGTGCAGCTCATCCTCCTCGTCCTGTCTCTACTGGCGCAGATCATCCTAGCACTCTGGATGCTCAAGCTGTAGTTGCTGATCGCAACGGCCTCGGTGATCATGATACAACAGACGGAACAGAAGGGTCTGCGGTTGCTGGCGCAACTGCGGTAAACATTCGGTCCTTTCCCTCCCCCGACATCGAGGTCGACTTTGAGGGTCCCGTGCACCACACTCGAATCCTCTCGGTCTACCACAACTCCCGCGGCCCCATCCATCTACGTCTGCGCGTCCACGGCTTCCAGGGCTTCTCGGTCAAGTACATCCAGGTAGACCCGAGTGTTTTCACCCCTGGGGGCCACTTCGCCTTCAACGCAGAGAGCTTCGTACGCGAGCTGGCCCCCTTCCCAGCCGATGGGTGGAACCACCTGAGCGTGCGAAGGACCTCGGGCGATGAGCTGCAGATGTTCGACGCGGCCAACCGACGCCCCGCCGGTTTTGCGCTCAGCAAAATCTGGTATGAGAAGCCCCAGATCGAATACACCGAGCTCCTCAAGATGCCCTACAGCGTTGGCGCGCACATGCGCTTCGACGACCGTCTTTGTGTCGTCTCGCACCCCTCCGTCGGCGGCGGCGGCACCAGGATGGTCATGAAGCTGGCCACCGGCCCTCCTCAGCTCGCCGCCCTCGAGAACGAGACGCAGGTGTACAAGGCCGCGGACGGTCAGAACATCACCCCCGTATTCTATGCGCACGTGGTCGACCAGGGCGCTGTCGTGGGGATCCTGATGGAGCACGTCTGGCCTTGTCGCTCCGCGCTCGGCCACGAGAGAGAACGGTGTCGCCAAATGCTGGCAGACCTCCACTCCACGACGGGATGGACCCATGGCGACCCCAACGGGGAGAACTTCGTCGTATCGGAAGACGAAGAGATCCGCATGGTCGACTTTGCTGTGAGCGTCTGCACCGACGACATGGAGGACCGTGAGAGAATACTTTCTTTCAGCAACGACCACCGGAGGCTGTTTCGGTACTAGTCAGGGCATTGTGTGTGGGAGGATGGGATCTTGTGGTTTCTGGTTTCTGGTTTCATGTTTCATGTTTTTGCATTTGGTCTGTTCGTCTAGGGCCCTGTGCTTGTTTGCCCTGGGAAGATCAAGGTGGTAATCGGCGTCCACGGATGAATCAAAAAGGCTGAATTTCGGCTGGTGGCGTGCATGGATGAATTGAAGAAGGACTGAGAACCTCGGCTGAGGTTTGCGTTTCATCTTCACTAGGATCAAAAATAAAAGTGGTATCTGATTAAACTGGTATCTGATTAAACTTGAAATGATGAATAACCTGGCTGGTCGAGTGACATCTCTATATGGTAATTAGGCACCTAGGCACCTCCTACCTACCGTACCGGAGATATTAGGGCTCTGGCAACAGTTGTTAGAGGGCATCAGGCTTAGCGAGAAGGTAGCGGTCTTATAAATGATCACCTTTATATACTGAATAACCGTTATGCACTATATCCTGGCAGATATATCTTTTACGTACCTAGATTTGTATAGGAAGGTATCGCCCTTTTTCCCAGACTGCTTACTTTTTCGTTTGCTTTAGGATAAATTCTAGCCGGGACAGTTTTAGAAAATAATGCGTATATCTGCTTCCAAGATACTTCAACGGATTTTTGCCCCTCTTATTTCATCTTTTTGCCCCTTCGTTAAAGCCTTTATAGGCGTATTAAGAGAGCTAGCTTCCCGCTGTATGCCTTCCCTTCCTCTTTTGCAAGATAAGTTTATAATATAAGTATCTGCCTACCTCGAAAAGAAACAACAGCAGCCAGCAGTTAATCAGAGCCTTTTAATAACTTTTGATATATGACAATTCTTTAGTATACAACAGTTATTATTTGTAAGACCGTTACTTTGTCGCTAAGCGTAATAGCTTCTGATAATCGTTGCTAGAGTCCTAGCACTTCCAGTATAGTAACTAAAACCTAGGTAACATTTCACTGTTCTGTGTGACAGCCTCGTGTAAGATTAGGTAACCTCCTGTAGAGCTGTAAGTTGTTCCCCTCTAAGAATATTTTATTAGAGTCTTTGAACACATCGATTTTCAAGTGGAAAACAGAGAATGTAACTATTTTTTGAAAGAAACCGCACTTCCAGTTTCCTCGCAAGATCAAATGAAGTATAAGTCTACATCTCATGCCAGGCACCCGACATGAGCCTACAAGAGCAACGACATCGACGAGAATCCAGCCATAACCAAGGCAATGATTCCCAAGCCAGCCCTCCGTCCGCTTGCAACACTCGTTTGAGTACCAATGTCGCCGGTGCTACTGCCTGTGTTGTTCGCCCCCACGATAACAGCAAACTCCGCAACCGACGCTCCAACACCATCATCTCCCTCAGCCTGATTCCCCCAGATCGTCAACGTGGCATACCGTCCCGCATGCACCGGCTTTCCCAGCGTCACATTCGTGGTGTTGCTCGCATAAGGCTGAATCAAGGCCACGGAGCCCTCATCGTACGGGTTACTGATCTCAACGCTGTCGGTGCTCGTGGCATTGACGAGGTCTGCACCGGTGCCGGTAGCATTCGAGAATGCCACACTGTAGCCTCTTGGCGGGGCCTGTGCCCAATCGAACCGAAACCCAGCCACCGCTTGGCCCTGCGCCTCCGTGCCCAGGTCGACGGTCACGCTGCTCGAGACATTGGCCGCGATGGGCTGCCACTTGGTCGACACGGCGCCGTCGTTCGCCGCGAAGGGGAACTGGCCTGGCTCGAAGTCGATCTCGCTGGTGGCCGGGACGCACTGCGCGATGTTGCCGGGCCAGGTCTTGATGGAGCCGATGTTGCGATTGGGGATGATGACAGCATCACCCGAGGCCGGCAGCTGGTAGACCACGGTGCTCGAGTTGCTGCCGATGGTGACGGGGATGGAGGCGTCGAGGTATGTGGAGTTGGCGGTGGCCAGGGCCTTGTCCGGTATCCGCTTTAGAGTCGTGTGCGTTGCGTTCGAAGTGGCGTTGATGGCATGGCCTTGCCAGTAGAAGGTGCGGTAGTTTAGGTTTGGGATCTGCGGTGGAAGAGATGGGTCGACGTTCAGGGCATCGAGACGTAGACGGAGACCAAGGTATCCGAAGATGGCCACACGGTTTGCACCGCCCATGCCTGTCAGAAAGGGATAGGCGGGGTGCGTTCCGCCGTTGGTGGTATAGTCATCGATCAACTGCTCCGAGTACTGGAACCACGGGGCACGAATGTATGGGTGAGAAGAGTAGACTCCGTAGGTATATGCGGAGCAGCCAGATGGTGAGTGGGCATTGGCAACAATGCTGAACACGCCATATGTCATACCAGGGCCGGCATCACTCTGTTTTCCGGCGTAGTATTCCAGGTCAGACAGTGTGTACTCGTTCGGATAGTCCAGGAAGTCATCAACCAGGACCACGTCGGCTTGCTTGACGGAGATCGAGCCATTCATGGACGAGTATTCGAGGATCAAATTCGCTTCCTCGTCAACTGGAATCTCCATGCTGCTGGATGTGTTGGCTGCGAGGCTGTTCACCTGTTGACCGAGCATCGTGCGGAAAGTGTTCGCTGTCTCCAAGTGAGTCTTCATCAGAGCCATTGTATACCCTGGATTGTCGACATGATTTGCATATTCATCCTGTAGAAGAATAGGCATTGTCAGCCCCGTTGTTTTCGGGCGTACAAGGAGAACTCACCGGGTCAGTGGCATTTGTGAGGCTGTATGTGGAAGTTGATTCGTTCAGACTGACGAGCTCCGAGTAGAATGTGGCGATGCTGTCGTAGATCGGGAAGTACTTCTCGCTGGAAGTATCCATGTCGCTGGTTACCACGTAGTAGTTGAACAACTCCAACCCAATATCACCATTGATATGGTACTCATAGTCGAAACAAGGACCCGTCCCGGTGCAGTTACCAAACCGACCGGACGTCCAAGGGAAGACAGCTGCAGAGCCCGAAGTGAATTTCCCCGTCTCATTCTGAGAAGAAGAGAACGCCATGTCAATATTTCTCTGGGCCTGTGGAAACAGACGAGCTCTGTAGTCGGCAATGGCGGTGGCGGCCTCGGGGAAGGCCACTACTAGGCCGGAAGACATCCAGATATCCGCATCCCAGAAAACCAGTCCTGCATAAGAGTCGGACCCGAGACCGCCAACGGAGATACTGTTGACATTGAGCATAGAGTTGTTGCCAGCTTCGGCTATCGCATTGCTGCCAATGGTATTCTGGAGCATCTGGTAGGGGTTCGTGACACTGGTGATTTGTTGTTCCACGATGTACGGATCGGCTGACAGGGTGCCGTTTTCGAAGCTGTAATCGTCGACAGAGTCTTCTGTCAGAATGCTGGCCCATTCTGCCCGATGGGACTGCAGAAGACTGTCGAACCCAGACTCGGCCGCAGCGGAAGAGGCATTCTGTGCCACGGACTGAGGATCCGCGAAAGCATCAGTCGAAGCTCCTCCTATATACTTCGTTATTGTCGTTACACTCCCAGAAACCAAAGCGAGTTGAGCAGACTGGGCGATGGAAGACTGATTCGATCCAATGGTTGGGCTGTCTGTGATCGGCTGCGTTGTCGAAAGTCCATCTCCTGAGAGAGTGGAGTATATGTAAGCCGTCACGTTGTTGATACCGATCGGTCGAACAGCCGTCCAGATAGTGCGACTATTTACATCTGATCCTTTGTCCACGAAGTCTGTCCGCACAGCACAGTCACCGTCGAGAACGTCCGTCACGGTGACATTCGTGCTCTCGGTAGCCGTTAAGCTCAATTGCACCACCGCCTGGTTGACGTAGAGCTTGTGGACGAGCATGGTGTACGCAACTGACAGGGGCGAGGCGTCTGCAGGCGTCCAGGTGTAATTCCAAGACAAGACGCCAGACTTGAAATCCATTGACGAAGTAAAATTGGAGATCTGGGACGCGTCCACGGCGGCATTGAGAATCTCTCCGTTGCTCGCCTCCACAGTCAAGCCCGCCCAGTGAGGCACGCCTGATATCACACTTTCGCCTCCATATTGGTTCAGCCAAGGAAAATTGGTGCCATTGGTGGTGGGTTGGGAGTCCCAGAAGCCACTAATAGTCGCAAACGTTTGTCGGCGGCTGAAGAGGGGCCAGCCAGAAATCATGTCCCCGTTCACTGGAGAGTCGACCTCGAAGAACGGACCCACGGCAGCAACATTGATACCTAGGTAGCCATTGGCCAGGGACATGCGAGCCTGGTAGTGGCCTTGGTCGAGGGTGGTGGTCTTCAAGATCCAATTCTCATTGTCCCAAGCGACGCCTTCGAAGCGGGTGTCGTAGACCTGACCTAGCACGGACGGGACAATGGCAGCGAGGAGGAGTACTAGACTCCCCATCGTATCCATCATGGCAACTTGAGGATGGAGACAGATCAGAAGCCGAGACGGGAGTGAGCACAGAAGCGACACATGTGTCAGGCATAGAGGCTCTTTCTCGTACTCGTCTTCACCGTGGTATGGAGGTGAGACATTTTATAAGGCAATGGGTGGTCTTATCCGCTCCCCCATACGAGAATCTTCGGTGAAGAAGTGTGGAGAGGGATCAGAAAGACAAACGATCTAAACTCTCGTCACCCTTCCGGCCATGCCGGATGGGTCAACAATCCAGCCACCACAACGTCATTCTGGTTGCTTTCCCTGCAGGCTATGTCCAGGGGGGGCAGGGCGGGAACTGGATAAAATCTTACTCCTTACTCGGTTTGCCGAGACACTTCTCGAAAAGGGTTGATGTATTCATGCAGCTACAAGGAACAATGATACAAGGGCCTTCTGGAATGTGGGGTAGTACTATGGTAGCATCTGTGGCTGCAGCCCTGAGCTCGACGATCTCCAGAGACTCGGTACACGGACGCTTGTCAGGGGCGTCACCGGATCTTACTATGAGTGTAGAGCTGGCGGTGATATGCTTTCTTGGCCTTGCTGTAAAGGTAAACTCCGCGCTTATTTGTCTTCAGGGCTGGCTGGGGTATAGCTGGTTGACATGGGTTTGGTCATATGTTGGTTCGTCCGCTTATAGATTCACCGCCTCAACGGGACAAGGTTCGTTCTCGGATCAAATAGAAGATTGGAAATTTGTATGGCATTTCTCTCCCCTGCGCCTATCTCTTCATTAGAACCTCACCACCATAAATCGTCTGTCCAACTTTCGGCACAGGCACTATACCAGCGCCGACCAGATCCTGTGCCAATTTCACCAACAAACCATCACAACCCTTGGCAACAAGAACATCCACGGTGACTGGGAAGTACTCATCATGCTGGGTGATGTTACTAAAACCACTCGCCTGACCCACAGGGAAGACGCTGTCCGGACACTCGCTGAAAATACTGATGCGCCCATTCGAGAATCCGAGAGGGACAGATGGCGCTGACAAGTACTCGTTGCGAGCGTCCTGCGAGTCTTGGCCAGCTGACCCGGGATAGAGTAGAATACCCGAGGAACACTGAGAGGGATCGTCGACGGTGGTGAGAATCTCGGTGTTGAACCAGTCCATGAAGACCGTCTTGTTCTTGATGGCTTCTTCAAGCGCGTCCTCGGGCTGACTATCTGCAAAGGCCCAGCGGACCAAAGGAGCTGGGTCTACAGCTGGAAGTCTGTTGTCGTGGATTGCTAGTAAAATCTTGTTAGTCATGCGCCCTTAGCGTGACTGGTTATCACACAAGGTACCTAGGTAGACTCACCAGCATAGTCGGCGTAGAACGGATCTCTGACTAGCGCTGTTTGCTCTACGCTGATGAGGGTCGGGTAGGTCAGGGTCAGATAATCCTCCAACGACACGGCCCCTGCCCCGGTCACATTAGAATCGCTCCATGCATCGGAGAGATTAAGTGCTGTTGTAGTACCGCCGACAAAGTCCGCCAGCCTGTTGGCAAAGTCGATGAGCAGTGCATCGGCGTCGCTCGCAGATGCATTGTCAGGAAAGTCGACTGTATATATGATTGTTGGGTATGTCGGTGCTTGAGTGCTCTCGACAAAGGAGGTGTAGTTGTCGCCATACATCACTTGCTGAGCAACATCCCAAAGGTAGGGGTCCCTCGTGAGAAAACCCGCGGTATCTAGATGTGTCGAC
Organism: Juglanconis oblonga; assembly: GCA_003012965.1. Lineage (NCBI taxonomy): Eukaryota > Fungi > Ascomycota > Sordariomycetes > Diaporthales > Juglanconidaceae > Juglanconis > Juglanconis oblonga. The sequence goes on along the minus strand of MUZH01004128.1, from coordinate 14,105 downwards.
AGGGGCATAACATGATCCAGACTGACCAATGCATGGGAAGGCCGGTTTCCAAAGAGGCCCTGGACTTCTGAAGGGCCACGGATGCTGCCACCGGTGTCACTTCCAACAGCCATATCTAACCATTCATAGCTGCCGATGCTGGCTCCGGCTCCGGATGAGCTCGAAGAAGGATCCTCGTACCCATCACCGCGTGGGTTGAAAGGAGAATGGTAGTCCACCCAGTCCGCGGTCGCGGTTTCGCCATTGGCAAACTGACTCGGCTTCTGCAGTCCCACAATCTGAGCGCCTGCGTCTATGAGGCGCTGGATGGCCGTTCCGGTGACGTTGTTCTCTGGATAGAGGTTGTACCATGCTCGGTTGCCGTACGAGGATTTCACGCCTGCAAGTTGATAAATATCCTAGGAAGCAAGTCAGCAAAATTGCTATTGCACAAAAGCGATCGCTTGTGCGGTGCACTAGCTGTGTCCCTATATCGTCACAAATGCCCATCAAGCACTTGACCAGAACCCGTAACTAAATACGTAAGGATACCCAAAATTCATCTCATACCTTCACACCAATACGCACTCCGGCCAGTGGCTTGTCAGCGCTCTTGGTGAAATAGAGCCGCGAAGGAACCCCAATGGTCATAGTGGCCGACGAGGCGATTTGAGCTGACAACGTTTGGAAGGTGCCTTCCGGCGTCTGCAAGAGAGGCGTCGTGAACGATCCCGCGAAATCGTCGTAGAGCCGATAGACTGGGTGTAGAGCGCCGGTACTCTTCTCGACAAAGTACGGGCCGGAAGGAGCTGTCGAGTTTATTGGAAATAGTCGGTATACGGTAGTATTCTTGGTAGCTCTTGTGAACTTGTAGGATTGACTGTCGCCCGCGAGAAATACAGCCCCGGTGAAGCCATCCTGGAATACATCATCGTTTGTCGTCCAATTGCTGAATAGGGTCACAATCTCGGTCTCAGCGACACTGTCTTGCACAATGGTGACGGGCGCGAATCCATAGACGCTGTCGACGGCTGATAGTGAAGAGAGCTCTAAAGCAACGTGTCCCGCAGTAAACGGCGAGATGTAGTAGCTGATATCGTTCAAGACGACCGAGAGACCAGTCCCTGTGAGCTGTGATCTAGAGGTACCGGGGAATGCACTGAGCACGAAAAAGAGTCGTAAAAACCGCCAGAAAGGGAGATTTTCGAACATTTCGGAGCTTTTGCAAGACGAATTGAACTGGTCCGAAATGTACAGCTGCTGGAAACCTATAGTTACCACTACTAGTTGAGTGTCCGGGCGAGCATCCCAACAGAACCACCCGGATCGTGGGCTGGCAGTGAGTTCCTAGTATATATAGTGTACGCGGCAATGCTACAACACATTCATGTGCTTACATCAGCACTATCTATTTCGAAATAATAGTGCTTTTGAACAGTCCACTAATATTGGTTATCTTTCCTGTCTTATCACCCGGTCTGCGGGTCTCTGCAACCCTAGCTGCCGGTCAGACCAGAGCCGGCTCAGATTAGAAAGCGGTACTTCTTTCTATGTTCACGGCTGTTCCAACCCGTGACCAGTTGTGTCGACAGAGATGTGGCTTATACGCACAGTCATTTTTGTTTTCCGTGGCTTCTTCTTCCACGCCGCCCACCGGCTCAGCCCGCCGAAGCGCAGCTGCTACAGCCGTTCGTTGGTCTAACCGAGATCCGCCATGGCGTCGCACCACTGGTCAGAGCCTGTTATAGGCCGGAGTCATTCACATAGGTTGTAAGTTAGCCAGGACCACCAAAATCAGTCTAGGATGGCATGATGTATTGCATGCCGACTAATGAGCTTCTGAAAATGGTGAATACTGACCAGTGACGCCCGAGGACCGAGTGTAGATGAGCTCCCAATAGAAGATGAGATCAGCTGGCGAAGAAAATAAATCCCTCTTGTCCTTGAAATGTCTTATTTGAAATGTCTTATTTTGAAATGTCTTATTAGCCGAGACTACTCAGAAGCAAGTGGTAGCTGAAGGAATTAGTCACCAAGCCTCTTCCCGATACCATAGTGTCCGTCATGAATTTCCGAAGCACTAAAACTAGGTACATAGCTATGCCTTCTACCATTCCTGTGAACCAACTTACATCTCTCTAGCTAACTGTCAAGAGAGTCCCATTTTCTTGCTTTCATGTTAAAACAAAAAATCTTTGAGCTGACCTATGTTAGCCATGATCGAACGGCGACGATCTGGCCGAGGCGACACTCCTGTAGTTGTCACGAAATCACGGCCAGGGGAATATGCGAATTGCCAAGAGCTTTTCTCTACGGTACTGACCTCTGCCATCAAGAATTTTCCCATACGCAAGACTGTGGAACGCCTGAAGACGAAAGGCTCTGTCTCATAGTAGATCAGGTACCTGGGAAGACTCGTGGAGAGCGAGGGCGTCAGCTTTGTAGCTGCCGCACCGAAATTTTGAGATGACTATGTGCCTAGGTACCATCCACAGATGGATCCTTCTAGCGATGCTGGACCCTGGCCTCTTCCGGACCTAGTACCTAGGTACCTATGTAAGTAGGTATTATTTATCTGGTATCAGGAACACTAGGGACTTCAGAAGGGGTACGTGGACTCTTTTGATGCAACGTGGGTTGTCGAGAATTCAGCTGTTTCAGGCCGTGAATGTTGCCGAATCCCTTTGGGAATCAACTATATTTGAGCTTTCTGAACATTCAAGCTCAAACGAAGAGTCCGCTGTGCAACACCTTTGGGAGATGGGGGATTGGTGGCATCTAGCAAACTTTTACGTTGAGACGCACGTGTCCGGCTCAAGGCAACTATTATGACGATTAGCCCGCTTACAACTCGCTTTATGTCAGGTCCGAGTTTGCCCTTACCTTGAGGTACCGACCAATAAACCCTTTGCACTTCTTGGAGACGACACTATCGAGTGAGATCAGAATGGTAGTTTGGGATCGATGGAGAGTTGAGAGCTTTTCACCCCCAAACGCCGACCCTAATCGTTGATTGCGGTACCCAAAGGCGGCTCAAGGTCTGGGATAACTGATGTATTACGGTTTGCGTTGCCACCATGAAATTCGCAACTTTGAGCTCGAAGAAGAAAGACCCGTATGACATGTTACGGGGGCTGAGTGTCCCATTCTGCTTGGGGCTGGCCAGGGGCAAGTTGGACAGCTGCCAGAAAATGGGGGCCAATTTCACTTACTAGGGCCTGAAAATTTTTACTCGGCCGAGAAAACAGCTTTGAATTATCGAAATAGAATATGTGATTCGGACCAAAATCCGGGGAGAGGGGAAGGGTGTTCACCGCGAATGCCAAAACAAGGTGGTAGTGCATTGAGACGTTGGGTTTCGGGACGCCGGATCGACTATTGCAAGACATGAGAAATGATCGTCTTCCAATTGTTGCAGAATTAGAGTCTTACAACCATTACTGCATGATTTATTTTCAGCAAAGCTACCTGGTTAATAAGCCGGCGATTAACCACCTGCCTCTCCATTGCCCTGAGCAGCCGCCTCTCCATCGGCACGGTCATTCAATATACGTCCTATATTCATGGTGAGTCTAGCAAGGTTGTTGATCGTTTCCTGCTGTTGATCCATTTGTGTGAGCATTCGCTGGATCTGAGCCGGATTCGTCCCATCAAAGGCGGTTACCCCCATGTTAGGTCTTCCCTGAGCGACTGCATTGGCGGCCTCTTGTCGGCCAGCAATCAGTCCAACAACCGTCCGCCGTCTGCGGCCGGTTCTTATATCATCTATGATATCTACAAGATACCCATTATGAACCGCTCTACGGTACTCTCCTCGGCTCCTGAATCTCAAGTACCCGTTCACCTCGGGAATCCAGATGTCGAACGGAACTCCCTGTCTTGATTCTCTTCGTCGTGACCCCTGCTGATGACCTCCTACTCTCTCCATTGTGTTTCTCTGTGTTTAACTGCCTATCAGTTCTCGTATTAGTTGTTATCCCCGTTGCGTCTTCAAGTGCGCTGTGGAGAAACGTGGATGGATACGGAGAGAAGCCAGCCATTCCTCTTTTATGGGCTGAGCTGGTGGTCTTAGCCCCAGGGACAACGTGCGAATTATCACACATGATAGTGATGAAGCACCTGCTAATCAAACCATGCCCTTCATTCTGATTTAAAGCCTTGGGGGGGGGGGGTTTCTAGAGCATCGTGACGGACGAGAGGGGCCCTCAAGAGCGAGACTGACCTGCTGAATCATTGCCGCGGTCCTTTGATACCTGCCTAGGTGATAGGCGACGGTCATCCCGTCACGCCATCTGACTAGCTAAGCATTGCTATTGTGTAGATAGACGTTAACTTGACGATCAACCACTTGGCGGGATATCCATATATTTTTTATAGGTACTTGGAGGCGTGTTTCTGTGCCAGCTTAATATTCTCGTGCTGGCTTTGATCTTCGTTTTGGATACATTGCGCTACCTCGTCGAGAGAAGCCAGCTTGGTCTGAGCATTGTCCGGTGTGAGCGTGAGCCATGCATTCTGGACCCGGATATCCGTTTCAGGGTCCTCGTTTGTTTGTGCACTGGACTCTCGGTTTCGGCCTGCTTCGTCATGAGGAGCTGCTGCTATGATATAGCGCGCGCTATCACGTGCGTGCGTGTCGGCCCGTGCCGGCCCGTGTCGGCCCGTGTCAACGGCTTCCAAGGAGCAGTTGCCTGACTTCGTTCTTCCTTCAATATTCCCGTCCACGACTACCTGCCTACCTCTACGTATTCCAACATGCCGAAGGTGCTCATCGCCAAGGAGTTACCGACTATTCACGGCGTCTACATTCCCAGATATGAGACCCGTCTCACCCAACTAGCCAGGGAATGGGAACGAGACCATGGAGTACGTACGGTTCTCGAGGCACTGCATACGCTACGACTTTGAAGACTTGAGTCGACAGTTTGCTTTCGAAAAAGGAGCTCCCCGACCCGTGCATCGACTTTGGCGCACATCTCGTCACTGCCCCCGACACGCCGTCCGCCCAACGGATACCCGATCTAGGGCTCGACTTCGCCGCTCTGCTTCATTAAGCGCTTGAACATGAAGTCTGGAAGATCTCTCTGCGTGATGGACATGACAACCCGCATGATATACGAGCATAACGAGACAACCACATGATCCAGAGCCAGTGGGATCGGTCACCGAGCATCTTGAGTGACTACGAGTCAACACCAGATGCAACTCCCTATCCACCTTCGCCAGAGAAGTCCTGGGGCTCCAAGACGACATTGCCGAACGGCGAGGTCATCATGTACACGCGTGAGGAAAGCCGGTAAATCCGCGAAAGAGTGGCAAAGAAGGTGAGTGCGAAGGAATCCCCGGATAACCAGCACCTAACCAAACTCTCGGCAGGCCGCGCAACAATACCACGAAAGGAGGCGTTATCTTGACTGGTGGCAGGAGCAGAAGGAGAAGTCGACATTCAGAGCCCTATTGCCAAGCGGCAAAGTAATCGAATGCTCCATGGCGTCCGCTCGTCGGTATCTTCTAGACCAAGAGCAAGCAGAGTCCACTTGCCAAGGCCAGAAGGAAAAGGTACCACTATGGTACAGGTTGTGGAACCCGGTGGGTGGACCGCAGGCCCAGAGCGCCAAGTTTCGACGACATTTTCGATATGTCAAGCCTACATACGATATTCTGACCCAGCGCGACTTCGCAGAGAGGTACATACTTTTGCCGACTACTGATGAGATCATCGAAAAAATCTCTCCATCAAGGGAGAATGAAGAGAAGGACGACTTCGCTGATGACTCCCAGTCGAGGCATGTCACACCGCCTCGGGTGTTGGTGGAAAGAGGTTTCAATGTGATAAATCACGAGGTGGTGAATGTCGTCCCAAATCAGTCACAGGAGGATCTTATCCAGGAGTTACATCTCGGGGTCCAGTCGTTTGAGGTTCCGTCTAACACCTCGGGACTCCCAGATCCGGACAATAGGTCTAAATGGACCAACGAAACCCTACATTTGCCCTCCTACTCGCCTGTATCGGTCGACGATCATCCCCTTGCACAGGAATATGCACGCTTGCCTGCCGGGGATATCATATATCATCGAGCGAGACGATGTCGCAGTCCCCCAGCCGACGTCCCCTGACACAAGTGTCGACATGCCGGAGCCAAAATCCCCAGATACGCCATGGGAGGAGATGTCACAGGAACAAATGATCAGGAAGGTTATTCAAGACCTGTTCCCAGAGGACAAGCTTCCACCCGGATTCGACATAACTGAAAGCGACCGCCTCTGTCGAGTGGACAACCCTCTCGACATGTTGCACAGGATCGAACGGGTCAACATGCTGATAAAGCAGGCCGCCAGAACCGAACAAAGCTTTCCGGATAGCATCACTGCGATAGGCGAGGGACAGAAGTTTGAGGTTGAGTCACCATCCTGGTACGAACTATGGAACCCGAAGGGCGATCCGCTTGATCAAAGTGACAAGTTCTACGAACATTATACCTAGTTTCCCTCCTGGATGCCTCTTACAGAGAAACATGCACGCTTGCCAACTGAAGAAGTCATCGGACCTCTGTCTCTACAGCACTTTGTCCCAGGCATCGACACACTGTCTAAGATGGAAGACTTCCCGGAAAACCCTGCACATACCGCGCCCACGACAGGCAAAAAACGGAAGCTCTCACCATCATACGACCGGCTGAGCCCTGAACAGATCCCAGACAACCCCTCCATCGTGAGAGGTAAGAAACAGAAGCTCTCGCCAGCAAACGACCAAGTTGCTACTCAACCCACGCCACCATCATCTGGCGTAGACACCTCTACCCATCGTCTGATCACACGCCGCAAGTGGAGACGACCCGGAGCGGACTTCAAGACAGGTAATTGTCTCATGGCTGTCAAGCAAAACAGACCAGGAAACATACAGAGTCGTGTATTGCCTGCAGGAAGAGAGACAGAAGCGCCTGGCGGTGTTGATGTGTTGGCCTAAAGCTGAAGTGTGTGGGGCGACTGGTGGGAGCCACAAATGGCCAAATGACTTTACGACGAAACGGCTGGACTTCAAGTGAATACTGTATGTACATCGATCCGCCTTGAAGGTCCCGGACTTCCATAGTAGGCATTTTCGAGTGATCAATGGAACCACTGGTCTTGTCACACACATGCGAATTGTTGCGTGGGATGTCCTTGACTGTTTGATAGCAGTGGGAATTCCAACAAACTGTATAAATCTCCATGTTGAAACCGCAAGTCTATAGCATGCGACTTGGTCATTATTAACCTCACACAGCTCTACAGAACATCTAGCTCCCGCGCACTCGCCAGGGTAGCCCGGCTTGGGACACATCTCGGGATGGGAGTGCCGTCATCAGGGTCGTATGCGTGTCAGCAGGAAGGAAGACACTGGAGGCAAAGTTCTGCTGCTCCATGGAAAGATTAGTGCAACGTCTGATCAACCGATAGCTTGGCAATGCGAAACAACTCGGAATCGTGGGAAGCCCGTTCCCATGACAGACGACTCATGTCAACAATCGCCCTTCCTGTTTCTCACGGTCCAATTCTACGCGACTTCAACCAAAAAGCCCGGTAAATACCCATCATGACGACCGCATCGGGAGCACAACCCTTCGGTGTAGCAGCTGCTGGACTTGTTGTCCTAGCTCTGGTGCTAGTGTATCTCATCAACCTTAACCGTCTCCTGAGCAAAACCCCGGAGGACTTCAAGAACCTCGTTCCCGAGCGATGGACTCGGCAACAAATCGAGGATACGTCGGCTCGACTCCTCCAAAACCCTATAACCACCTCATCATATTCATCACAGCTTCCACCCAAGCTGAATCGTCGATATATAGTCACGGGGGGCTCCGGCCTGGTGGGGGGATACATCGTGCTACAACTACTAGAGCGAGGCCAGCCACCCAGCACGATCCGGATCGTTGACTTCCAACCACTTCATCGAGCGGACATGCTCAGTGGTCCCGCCACCAAGGTTGACTTCCTCAAGGCTGACATCCGGTCCATCGAGTCCACCGAAGCGGCCTTCTCCGCGCCCTGGGACCGCTCCGTCGCCAGCTGGCCGCTGACGGTCTTCCACACGGCGGCGGTCATCATCCCCTCTGCGCGCTCGGAGCTCGTGAGCGGCTTCTGTGAGTCTGTCAATGTACACGGCACCGAGAACGTCCTTGCGGCTGCGCGAAAGGCGGGTGCCGATGTTCTTGTCTCCACCTCAAGCGCCTCGATTGCCATCCGCCCCGTCGAGTTCTGGGGCAACCCGCTGAGATGGCCCCGGTACTATGCGCAGATCCTGGATGAATCCGACTTCTTCCAGTCGATCCGGCCCCACAAAGAGTTCTTTGGGAACTATCCGGCCTCTAAGGCCAAGGCGGAGAGGATCGTCTGTGGTGCGAACACACAGGAGTTCAGAACCGGCTGCATACGACCCGCGAATGGAGTGTACGGCCATCCGACAGACAACATCATCGGCGGCCCCCTAAACATGCAGACATATCCCGTGTGAGTCTCGAAGTTTCAGTCTTGCCCATCAAGAAGCCACAACGGTTGACAAAGCCACAGGTGGGTGAAACACATAATACAGAGTTGCGCGCACGGCATCAACTGCGCCATTGCCCACCTGCAATTCGAAGCCATCCTTGCAGACCCCGGCTCCTTCTCGTCTCCCCAGGCTGGCCGGCCTTTCGTCATCATGGATCCCAATCCACCCATTTACTATGATGACATCTACCAGGTCATATTCACCCTGGCCACCACCCCATTCCGCCTGCTCGCCGTCCCCCCTGTGCCCATGCTGCTCCTCGCCTACGCCGTCGAATTCTACAATCTGCTACCAGCGCGGATCCCAGTGCTTGGGAAATTCCTTCCGAAGCTCCCCGGAGACATGGTGCACCTGGAACCCGGCCTGTTCTCCATCTGCACACACCTTGTTGGCAGCATCGACGAGGCTTCCAAGCCGGTCGACCACGGCGGACTCGGGTACGGCGGGGCTGTGACGACGCTTGAGGGCATGTGCCAGGAGCTTCTCGACTGGAACCGTGAGCAGGAGGAGCATGCGAGGGAGGTGGCACAGCTGGCGGGAGCCAATGGCGGCGGATACTCTATGGCGAATGGCAAGAACGCGGCAACCAAGTATTATCGCCACAGCGTTTCGTTGGCCCAGGAAATTCAGAAGCTGGGAGGGATGGGGAAGACGGTGAAGGTTTAATTCGTCCGGCATCCGCTGTCCAAATCCCCACATCAAGGCTCGAGGGACTCGTCCGTTCCCGAGGTGACCCGGGCATATCCCCCATGATGGACCTAACCACAACACACGCTCGGCTCGTCTATCCCCGTAGCCCTCTCTTCGCCGCCAACTTCACCTCCCACACTCACAACCATCCGTCTCGTCATCCAGTCACAGAAAAACTTGCCGAGCCCCCCACCAATGATCACACACACAATGACATAGCCATTATATGACATGACGAGCAACATGACAATGTACGCAACCCCGAGGGACACGGCGTGAATCACGGCCCGGATGACCTGCTGTAGGGGTGATGCACGCAGGACGACCGTGCGAGTGCTCGTCCCTGCTCTGGCGGTGACGGTGGTGTTGCTGACGCCCTTGGTCGAGCTGCTGGCCTTGGTGAGGAATGGGCCTGACAGAGGTGGTGGCTCGAGGCCGGCGGCTCGGGCCTGGAATCCTCTCAAGATCCAGTCGTCGTACTCTTTCCCGAGGCGTCGCAGGGCCTCCATCACCATTACCAAGAGGATGGTGCCAATGCATGTGGCAGCGAAGGCACCGTTGCTGGAGACGTGCCATGATTCTGCCAAGAAGCCTGTGGTGGATAGGGGTCAGCCTGCGTGAATGGGGATAGCATTCAAGAGAACCAGCCAGGCTGGGGATAAATGATGAGGACATTCTCACATGAATCGATTGTGTACCAGTTCCATAACATCTGTCGTTCTGTATATTAGCTTGGACGTACTGTTTCGACCCCCTCCTTTTTTGGATATCTTCCACTTACCGACTGGCTGCACGCCGCCGTCGTGCTCATGTCCATATCCATCTTGTCGTTGGCCACTGCCTGTGACTGGAGCTTGCACGCTGAGCCTGGAGTTGCCTCTAAACGACTCAGTTCGCCGACGTCGTTCACTGCGGCGTCTCAGAAGAAGGACTCGGAGTGAAGACAGCAAGACTGGTCAAGCAATCCTGATGAGTCTCGTCTGACGAGAAGGGTGGCGATTTTGATATCAACAGCAGAGGCCTCGCCGTCAGACAAACAGCCACGTTCCTCGCTACCAAGGAATAAATGTGCTCATCCTAGCCCTGCCATCCCTGAGGATCGCGCCCCGCACAAGCATCGCCAAGCATCGACCATGTGGGGAGATCCAGTCTCCTTAGAAATTGTGGACACACAGGACACATCGTGAGTTCGTGTCCACCCCCCCTTGCGCACAATTCCTCGAGGACGTTATCGTTGAACCACGCGGCCGTGAGGCCATGGCACAAACTTGCTCACCCGAAAAGTGCAACGTTTGCAGAGCCGCTGGTCACACAATTGCCACCTCGAAGAATGGGATGCTTTGCTGCTGTCGGCGGACATAACTTGCTCAACCCCCCACCCCGAGGCGGCGACGTTTTCCTCAGGATGGCCAAGACGCGCCGGCGGTCCCACCTCAGCTCCGGCATCTTCCCGTGGGTTTGAGCAAGTTTCCGGACCGGTTTACGTACCATACATACAGAATAGTACGACTCAGTCCCGATAAAACGAAAACACAAACAACCGTCTCCGTTAAGGTTCTTCAGTACCGCACCCAACCTCCGGAGGTCCTTGCGCCATGACCTTGGCGGAGCAGCCGGCGTGGGTTTGAAATCAATTAACCTCCTATTGGTGAAAAAAACAAAAAAAAACATGCTCATCGTGGAGACTGGCCTGGAAACGGAATCTGGCCTGAAGAGGCACTTGATAATGTGCTCACACCCCTCGTGATCCATGGCCTGATCAACCATCGCCATTTCCCTCCGCATATGCAGCTCACGTTTCTCTGGACGGCCCCAATACCACTTCGGGACGCCGGTGTAAGATCACAGCCTCCTCTTATCCGGTAGGTACAGGCGGCGTCGTGTGTTAGCCCAGTGGAGGGGGGGAAACAGGCAAAGACGACCATCATGGCCTGGGACGATCTCACCGCGCGGGTGCACATCCAGAACTTTAGCGATGCGGACGGCAGCAACACGCAGCCTCACTGGGGCTACGCAGACCGCATCCTCCCGTGCACGAGCGATGCCGGCTCGTGCGAGTACCTCGATGTCGTCTACCACTCGCACGACCTGTCGATGTTGTACACGGCCATCTTCTGGGCGTCGATCCTCGGCATCCTGCTCATATGGGGCGTCGCTCGGCGAGTGTTCCCCTCCAAGACGGCAGACGAGGCTCTGCTGTCCCCAGCAGCAGAGACAGAGGCCCAAGAAGGCCGGCCGACCCTCGGCGGCGTCGAGAAACTCAAACGAACACTATCCTCCCTCCGCAGACGACACCTCCTCCCGGACTTCTCGCCCCGGATCCTCGGCCACGTCACCCGGCTGCAGGTGACGATCCTGCTCATCCTGGCCGCGTACCTCCTCGTCCTCAGCTTCGTCGGCATCGTCTACAAGATCTGGATCACGCCCGTCAAGTCGTCGCCGGGGCTGTACAACACGCGGTCCTCGCTGGGGCCGTTCGCCGACCGCGTGGGCGTGCTCGCCTACGCGCTCACGCCGCTCTCGGTGCTCCTCGCCAGCCGCGAGTCACTGCTGAGCCTGATCACGGGCGTGCCGTACCAGAGCTTCATGTTCCTGCACCGCTGGGTCGGGTACATCATCCTGATCCAGAGCGTCGTGCACACGCTCGGGTGGGTGATCGTGGAGGCGCGGCTGTACCAGCCGCAGCCGGCGATGTGGGACTCGCTCGCGGCGGAGCTGTACATCCAGTGGGGATTCGTGGCGCTGGGGCTGCTGGTGCTGCTGTGGATGTTCGCGACGCCGTGGGGGATCCGGCTGACGGGGTACGAGGTCTTCCGGAAGATGCATTACGTGCTGGCCATGGTGTACATCGGCGCCATCATTGGGCACTGGGAGAAGTTACAGTGTTTTCTCATCCCGGGCATGCTGCTGTGGTTCTTGGACCGGCTGGCGCGGATGGTGCGGACGGGCCTGCTGCATTACCAGTGGCTGCCGTCCAGGGGGAAGTGGGGATTTGAGGCGGCCCAGGCGAGGGTGACGTACTGGGAGGACGAGAAGAGCGGCGACGTGGTCAGGTTGGATTTCGAGCATACGCAGCAGCCGTGGGAGGTTGGGCAGCACTTCTATCTGTGTTTCCCGGAAGGGAGCATCTGGCAGAGTCATCCTATGACGCCTCTCTCGGTCCCGGTGGCCAACAAGACTGGGCTGGTGAGGCATTCGTACGTGATCCGCGCAAAGAACGGAGAGACGAAGAAGATCGCGCAGATCACAGCCAGGACACTCGCAGCCAGTGAACCGTTGGCATCTTCCAGCAATGAGAAGATCCCGCAACGAGCCCAAGTCACCACACCCGTCATCCTGACAGGCCCATACGGAGTCGATATGGTCGACAGCCTAACCCCCGAGACGAATGTGCTATGCATCGCCGGTGGCACGGGTATCACCTTTGTGCTGCCGGTCATGCTGAAGCTCGTGCGCGAGCAGCGCGTTACGGGGAGGAAGGTGGAGCTGGTGTGGGCGGTCAGGAGGGATATGGACGTCAAGTGGGTGGAGGCAGAGCTCGAGGAGATCAAGGAGACGGGGTGCTCACACGGAGTCAACGTCGATGTGTACGTGACACGAGAGAAGGACCACCACTCCGCCTCGTCGGCGGCGTCTTCGGATGCTGGGGGGTGTGACTGCAATGAAGCGGGCCACCACCACCCGTCCGACACTGAGGTACCTGAGGCGAGGAGGCCACATCTGGATAAGATTGTGAAGTCCTTCGTCAGCTCTGTGGCACGAGGGCCTTCAACGATCTACGCGAGCGGCCCGGGAGGCATGATAGGCGATCTCAGGAGGGCGGTGGCTGCAAGTAACAAGGCCGGCAAGGTCTGGTGTGGAGATAGTAGTGGTGACGTGAGGCTTATTTGCGATGACAGGTTAGAGTAAAGGTCCAGAAATCGGATACCTCGTTCAAAACAGAGGCAACTTCATTGTTGATTTCCTATCCTCGCCCGGCGTTCTGTCTTCCCGCGTGGGCTGGAAGGAGATGAGCATGATCTTCATCGCCGGCCGATGCCGATGCCGATGCCGGGGCCGGGGCCGGTGCCGAGAGTACAGGGCGCTGATTGGCCGACGGAATGACAAAACCCCGAGATCGCGTTTGATTGGCCAAGAGCTGTACTGTACAGACGACGTGCGTCCGGTACTCCGACGTCGATGCCCTCGGGCTAACTTGTACCTATCCCTTATCCCTTATGCACGCAAGCAGCTCGAGTCAAGCTCGAGCCAGCTGAAATCAACATCTCCGCCTCAGCCTCATGCACCAGGCGCCAATTGGTGCCTGCTAGCTCGCATGCAAGCCAATCCTGGGCTACAATGGCTGCGTGACAGCCACACGCCGACATCGACACCGCCGCATCCACGCGGCCACACGGCCACGCGGCCACGACGCCGGACAGGTTGTGACTGTGCGCCGACGGTCGTCCTCCCGACCTCCCGACCTCCCGACCTCCCATCTTCCTGCATCTCACATCCGGTCGGCAGCCTCACCTCGTACATGAGCGAGTACCTGCTTAGTACCTAGGTACCTGGGCAGCGTGGCACCTGGGCACCTGGGCACCTGGGCACCTATGCTTGTGCGTCCCGGAGGCATCCCGGAGGAAACCCCGCCAGTCCCAAGCAACCACCCGGCATCACAGCACAGCACATCACAGTGACAGGTGAGGTCGTCAGCCATGGTGGCCGCTGATCCGGAAGCCAGAGGCCGACCCGCCAAGGTCGGCCACCGCAAGTCAAGGAACGGCTGTATCAAGTGCAAATCACGGCGCGTCAAGTGCGACGAGATCCGTCCCGTCTGTGGGAACTGCCACCGCCTCCAGATGGATTGTTCCTGGCCGGAGCGAGGAAGCTTGGATCCCGCCCGCCATGCCGTGCGCTCGCGCCC